>CM022705.1:14850854-15143354 GCA_012295165.1 Asparagus setaceus
CTCAACATATTGATTCTGAGAATCTCATTTATTAACTTACATAATCACTTTCAATAATTTACGTAATCGCATGTTATTCCATTGAGAATCTATTTTTCATTGCTACATAATCTCTTAAAATAAAAACTAAATCTCCATTACCAACTTACGAATCACAACAATTAACTTACGAATCACGTTGAAAAAATATAATCTCATTTATTAACTTACATAATCACTTTCAATAATTTACATAATCTCATATTATAACTACGAATCTCAACAAATTGGTTATAGAATATTATTAATTAACTAACGGAATCCCTTTCAATAATTTCTGAGAATCTCATGTTATAACTACGAGAATCTCAACATATTGATTACGAATCTCATTTATTAACATATAGAATTACTTTCAAAATTTCTGAGAATCTCATGTTATAACTACGGAATCTCAACATATTGATTCTGAGAATCTCATTAATTAACTACGAATCCCTTTCAATAATTTCTGAGAATCTCAACATATTAGTTACAAAATCTCATTAATTAACTACGAATCCCTTTCAATAATTTACATAATCTCATATTATAACTACGAGAATCTCAACATATTGATTACGAATCTCATTAATTAACTTACGAATCCCTTTCAACAATTTACGAGAATCTCATGTTATGATTTACAAGATCTCAACATAATGGTTCTGAGAATCTCAACATATTAGTTACAAAATCTCATTAATTAACTACGAATCCCTTTCAATAATTTACATAATCTCATATTATAACTACGAGAATCTCAACATATTAGTTACAAAATCTCATTAATTAACTTACGAATCCCTTTCAACAATTTACGAATCTCATTAATTAACTTACGAATCCCTTTCAATAATTTACATAATCTCATATTATAACTACGAGAATCTCATGTTATGATTTACAATATCTCAACATAATGGTTCTGAGAATCTCATTTATTAACTTACATAATCACTTTCAATAATTTACATAATCTCATATTATAACTACGAATCTCAACATATTGATTACGAATCTCATTAATTAACTACGAATCCCTTTCAATAATTTACATAATCTCATATTATAACTACGAATCTCAACATATTAGTTACAAAATCTCATTAATTAACTACGAGAATCTCATGTTATAACTACGAGAATCTCAACATATTATTTACGAATCTCATGTTATGATTTACAAGATCTCAACATAATGGTTCTGAGAATCTCAATTATCAATTTACGAATCTCATGTTATAACTACGAGAATCTCAACATATTATTTACGAATCTCATGTTATGATTTACAAGATCTCAACATAATGGTTCTGAGAATCTCAATTATCAATTTACGAATCTCATGTTATAACTACGAGAATCTCAACATATTGATTACGAATCTCATTTATTAACATATAGAATTACTTTCAAAATTTCTGAGAATCTCATGTTATAACTACGAGAATCTCAACATATTAGTTACAAAATCTCATTAATTAACTACGAATCCCTTTCAACAATTTACGAATCTCATTAATTAACTTACGAATCCCTTTCAACAATTTACGAATCTCATTAATTAACTTACGAATCCCTTTCAACAATTTACGAATCTCAACATATTGATTACGAATCTCATTAATTAACTTACGAATCCCTTTCAATAATTTCTGAGAATCTCATGTTATAACTACGAATCTCAACATATTGATTACGAATCTCATTAATTAACTTACGAATCCCTTTCAATAATTTCTGAGAATCTCAACATATTAGTTACAAAATCTCATTAATTAACTACGAATCCCTTTCAATAATTTACATAATCTCATATTATAACTACGAATCTCAACATATTGATTACGAATCTCATGTTATGATTTACAATATCTCAACATAATGGTTCTGAGAATCTCAATTATCAATTTACGAATCTCATGTTATAACTACGAGAATCTCAACATATTGATTACGAATCTCATTAATTAACTTACGAATCCCTTTCAATAATTTACATAATCTCATATTATAACTACGAATCTCAACATATTAGTTACAAAATCTCATTAATTAACTTACGAATCCCTTTCAATAATTTACATAATCTCATATTATAACTACGAATCTCAACATATTAGTTACAAAATCTCATTAATTAACTTACGAATCCCTTTCAATAATTTACATAATCTCATATTATAACTACGAATCTCAACATATTAGTTACAAAATCTCATTAATTAACTTACGAATCCCTTTCAATAATTTACATAATCTCATATTATAACTACGAATCTCAACATATTAGTTACAAAATCTCATTAATTAACTTACGAATCCCTTTCAATAATTTACATAATCTCATATTATAACTACGAATCTCAACATATTATTTACGAATCTCATGTTATGATTTACAAGATCTCAACATAATGGTTACGAATCTCAACATATTAGTTACAAAATCTCATTAATTAACTTACGAATCCCTTTCAATAATTTACATAATCTCATATTATAACTACGAATCTCAACATATTAGTTACAAAATCTCATTAATTAACTTACGAATCCCTTTCAATAATTTACATAATCTCATATTATAACTACGAATCTCAACATATTAGTTACAAAATCTCATTAATTAACTTACGAATCCCTTTCAATAATTTACATAATCTCATATTATAACTACGAATCTCAACATATTAGTTACAAAATCTCATTAATTAACTTACGAATCCCTTTCAATAATTTACATAATCTCATATTATAACTACGAATCTCAACATATTAGTTACAAAATCTCATTAATTAACTTACGAATCCCTTTCAATAATTTACATAATCTCATATTATAACTACGAATCTCAACATATTAGTTACAAAATCTCATTAATTAACTTACGAATCCCTTTCAATAATTTACATAATCTCATATTATAACTACGAATCTCAACATATTAGTTACAAAATCTCATTAATTAACTTACGAATCCCTTTCAATAATTTACATAATCTCATATTATAACTACGAATCTCAACATATTAGTTACAAAATCTCATTAATTAACTTACGAATCCCTTTCAATAATTTACATAATCTCATATTATAACTACGAATCTCAACATATTAGTTACAAAATCTCATTAATTAACTTACGAATCCCTTTCAATAATTTACATAATCTCATATTATAACTACGAATCTCAACATATTAGTTACAAAATCTCATTAATTAACTTACGAATCCCTTTCAATAATTTACATAATCTCATATTATAACTACGAATCTCAACATATTAGTTACAAAATCTCATTAATTAACTTACGAATCCCTTTCAATAATTTACATAATCTCATATTATAACTACGAATCTCAACATATTAGTTACAAAATCTCATTAATTAACTTACGAATCCCTTTCAATAATTTACATAATCTCATATTATAACTACGAATCTCAACATATTAGTTACAAAATCTCATTAATTAACTTACGAATCCCTTTCAATAATTTACATAATCTCATATTATAACTACGAATCTCAACATATTAGTTACAAAATCTCATTAATTAACTTACGAATCCCTTTCAATAATTTACATAATCTCATATTATAACTACGAATCTCAACATATTAGTTACGTAATTAATTAACAGCTTAATTTCTTAACAAGATTTCTTGTTGGACAGAGTTTGAACTAGACTGGCCCCTTTTTTTTAAAAATTTGAGTAGTTTTTTTTCCATTGATTATGGCTTTTCTACAAATACTTCCTTTACTTTAAGTGATCTTTGGTACTGCTCGTGTCTATTGCTTTGCATTGGAGTTTTGCAACTCCAACATCTCGAGCTATTTGGTGAAACTTTCTGATTTTTATATAATGAATGTATTTATTCCTTTCCTTTTCTCTCTTCTTTCCTGAGTGCTTCATTACAAGTTTAATTCATGATTTTTTTGTTTTCTCTAAAATTCAGTAAGTTGTAATTTTGGTAAACTAAAAATATTTTAATTTGACATCTTATTGATATTTGCTCCATTAAACTGATAATTCTTATAATAATCGTACTTTCTATCTATTTAATGTTTTGTCCTTTGAAGTTGGGTGCTTATCTTTGTCTTCCCATGTTATTGCTACATCGATATGAAGATGGTTTGGACTATTCTGTGCTTTTGGCTTAATTTTGGTAAAAGTAAAATAAACTTTATCTCAAAACATTGCCATGGATTCTTGTTTATTTATTTATTTTCATTGCAGTTGTTCTATTTCAAATGACATTGGAAATTCTTTTATTATTTTGCTTAGCACGGTTTTGTACTTCAATTTGTCATTTTAGATTCTAAGTATTTCTTGAGTTGATTCTTGCATTGAATATGGCTTTTCTTTACACAATTCCTTTACTTTAAGTGATCTTTGGTACTGCTCGTGTCTATTGCTTTGCATTGGAGTTTTGCAACTCCAACATCTCGAGCTATTTGGTGAAACTTTCTGATTTTTATATAATGAATGTATTTATTCCTTTCCTTTTCTCTCTTCTTTCCTGAGTGCTTCATTACAAGTTTAATTCATGATTTTTTTGTTTTCTCTAAAATTCAGTAAGTTGTAATTTTGGTAAACTAAAAATATTTTAATTTGACATCTTATTGATATTTGCTCCATTAAACTGATAATTCTTATAATAATCGTACTTTCTATCTATTTAATGTTTTGTCCTTTGAAGTTGGGTGCTTATCTTTGTCTTCCCATGTTATTGCTACATCGATATGAAGATGGTTTGGACTATTCTGTGCTTTTGGCTTAATTTTGGTAAACTAAAAATATTTTAATTTGACATCTTATTGATATTTGCTCCATTAAACTGATAATTCTTATAATAATCGTACTTTCTATCTATTTAATGTTTTGTCCTTTGAAGTTGGGTGCTTATCTTTGTCTTCCCATGTTATTGCTACATCGATATGAAGATGGTTTGGACTATTCTGTGCTTTTGGCTTAATTTTGGTAAACTAAAAATATTTTAATTTGACATCTTATTGATATTTGCTCCATTAAACTGATAATTCTTATAATAATCGTACTTTCTATCTATTTAATGTTTTGTCCTTTGAAGTTGGGTGCTTATCTTTGTCTTCCCATGTTATTGCTACATCGATATGAAGATGGTTTGGACTATTCTGTGCTTTTGGCTTAATTTTGGTAAACTAAAAATATTTTAATTTGACATCTTATTGATATTTGCTCCATTAAACTGATAATTCTTATAATAATCGTACTTTCTATCTATTTAATGTTTTGTCCTTTGAAGTTGGGTGCTTATCTTTGTCTTCCCATGTTATTGCTACATCGATATGAAGATGGTTTGGACTATTCTGTGCTTTTGGCTTAATTTTGGTAAACTAAAAATATTTTAATTTGACATCTTATTGATATTTGCTCCATTAAACTGATAATTCTTATAATAATCGTACTTTCTATCTATTTAATGTTTTGTCCTTTGAAGTTGGGTGCTTATCTTTGTCTTCCCATGTTATTGCTACATCGATATGAAGATGGTTTGGACTATTCTGTGCTTTTGGCTTAATTTTGGTAAAAGTAAAATAAACTTTATCTCAAAACATTGCCATGGATTCTTGTTTATTTATTTATTTTCATTGCAGTTGTTCTATTTCAAATGACATTGGAAATTCTTTTATTATTTTGCTTAGCACGGTTTTGTACTTCAATTTGTCATTTTAGATTCTAAGTATTTCTTGAGTTGATTCTTGCATTGAATATGGCTTTTCTTTACACAATTCCTTTACTTTAAGTGATCTTTGGTACTGCTCGTGTCTATTGCTTTGCATTGGAGTTTTGCAACTCCAACATCTCGAGCTATTTGGTGAAACTTTCTGATTTTTATATAATGAATGTATTTATTCCTTTCCCTTTTCTCTCTTCTTTCCTGAGTGCTTCATTACAAGTTTAATTCATGATTTTTTTGTTTTCTCTAAAATTCAGTAAGTTGTAATTTTGGTAAACTAAAAATATTTTAATTTGACATCTTATTGATATTTGCTCCATTAAACTGATAATTCTTATAATAATCGTACTTTCTATCTATTTAATGTTTTGTCCTTTGAAGTTGGGTGCTTATCTTTGTCTTCCCATGTTATTGCTACATCGATATGAAGATGGTTTGGACTATTCTGTGCTTTTCCTCCCTATTAACAGGAATCACATTCAATTGGTTTGGTAATTTTTTCTTCTCCCAAAGTTTCTGTTTAGAGAGTAAAAATTGTAATTTGAACAGAGAAGCTTTAGTGATGGCACTTGGTAAATCAATTAGGGTTGATGAACTGGTTAAACAAACATGTTTCTGGCTGAGCAGATTTTGAGCTAGGCTGGATCAGTGGATCTTGAGTAGTTTTGAAGTTTGGATGGAAGTGTGATGTTTTTCGTTGCAATTGATTTCATTTTAGTGGAGTATTGGGGAATTGAAATTTTTAAAGAAAAAGCCTATTCCTGATTTTATATTGAGAATAAAGAAAACTGTTATATATTTACAAAAATAGAAATATGAAGGATTGAAAGGATGAGAATAAATTTAGAAATTTCGTAAGATCTTCTATTTCTACAGTCCATGACCTTATCAAATCATAACTCCATTAAATATGGAGCATTCTGATTTTTTCTTCAGTTTGTCTCTTTGAAATTTGAACACATTTGTTACTTCCTTTCCAAATTAGCCAGTAAATTGCAACGACCATTCTATTCTTTTCCTCCCTATTAACAGGAATCACATTCAATTGGTTTGGTAATTTTTTTTTCTTCTCCCAAAGTTTCTGTTTAGAGAGTAAAAATTGTACTTTGAACAGAGAAGCTTTAGAGATGACACTTGGTAAAAGTAATTAATTAACAGCTTAATTTCTTAACAAGATTTCTTGTTGGACAGAGTTTGAACTAGACTGGCCCCTTTTTTTTAAAAATTTGAGTAGTTTTTTTTCCATTGATTATGGCTTTTCTACAAATACTTCCTTTACTTTAAGTGATCTTTGGTACTGCTCGTGTCTATTGCTTTGCATTGGAGTTTTGCAACTCCAACATCTCGAGCTATTTGGTGAAACTTTCTGATTTTTATATAATGAATGTATTTATTCCTTTCCTTTTCTCTCTTCTTTCCTGAGTGCTTCATTACAAGTTTAATTCATGATTTTTTTGTTTTCTCTAAAATTCAGTAAGTTGTAATTTTGGTAAACTAAAAATATTTTAATTTGACATCTTATTGATATTTGCTCCATTAAACTGATAATTCTTATAATAATCGTACTTTCTATCTATTTAATGTTTTGTCCTTTGAAGTTGGGTGCTTATCTTCGTCTTCCCATGTTATTGCTACATCGATATGAAGATGGTTTGGACTATTCTGTGCTTTTGGCTTAATTTTGGTAAAGTAAAATAAACTTTATCTCAAAACATTGCCATGGATTCTTGTTTATTTATTTATTTTCATTGCAGTTGTTCTATTTCAAATGACATTGGAAATTCTTTTATTATTTTGCTTAGCACGGTTTTGTACTTCAATTTGTCATTTTAGATTCTAAGTATTTCTTGAGTTGATTCTTGCATTGAATATGGCTTTTCTTTACACAATTCCTTTACTTTAAGTGATCTGTGGTTCTTCACGTGCCTAATTTCTATTGCAGTTTTGGCCCTTCAGAATATTTTGCTTTTGGTGTGATTTTCCTTATTTTAAATAAAAAGTAAATTTTTTATTCTTTACCCTTTACCTATTCTTTCCTGAGTGCTTCATTGCAAGTTTACCTTCTTGATTTTGTTTTCTCCAATACTGAGTAAGTTGTAAGTAGTTTGGGCAGCTTCTAATTGGACTTAGTTTAGAAAACTGTTCAATGATTCTTAAACTCTTTCCGCATTATTGTCATTTGCATAATAATAATTTTTTATTTAATGTTTTCTCCTTTAAACTTGGGTGCTTATCTTTGTCTTCCCATGTTATTGCTACATCGATATGAAGATGGTTTGGACTATTCTGTGCTTTTGGCTTAATTTTGGTAAAGTAAAATAAACTTTATCTCAAAACATTGCCATGGATTCTTGTTTATTTATTTATTTTCATTGCAGTTGTTCTATTTCAAATGACATTGGAAATTCTTTTATTATTTTTGCTTAGCACGGTTTTGTACTTCAATTTGTCATTTTAGATTCTAAGTATTTCTTGAGTTGATTCTTGCATTGAATATGGCTTTTCTTTACACAATTCCTTTACTTTAAGTGATCTGTGGTTCTTCACGTGCCTAATTTCTATTGCAGTTTTGGCCCTTCAGAATATTTTGCTTTTGGTGTGATTTTCCTTATTTTAAATAAAAAGTAAATTTTTTATTCTTTACCCTTTACCTATTCTTTCCTGAGTGCTTCATTGCAAGTTTACCTTCTTGATTTTGTTTTCTCCAGTTCATTTCTACTTCAATATGAAAAAAGGCCCAGGATATTGTGTTCTTGGTCAATTTTGGTAAATTACAATAAACTTAAGCTCAAAATTTTGCAATTGATTATTTTTGCATAGCAGTTATTCTATTTTGAATGACATAATATATCTGTTATTTTTTTATTCTCATCACATTTTTTAATATAATTTGTTGTACCAGATTCTACTTTTTGTTGAGAATTTTTGAACAAATCTATTTAAATAAAGATTTTGCTACCTTTTCTTTCTTCCTCCTAGTTCTACTGATTGATTGATTAGTAACAAAGAAGATCAATCTGCAGTTTTCTTCTTCTAGTAGACATTCACTAAATTAGTAGTAAATGATTCTGGCCGTTCACATGATGCTGACTGATATTAGTTTTTTTTTAATCCTGGGTTTAGGTTGTGATTGTCTCAGTGAACTACTCTCTTATGAATACATCTACTTTCTTATGAATATATAAGGTTTTATTTATCTGAGCCTTGTTAATCATCTCTTCATCTATTTCAATTGCTGGGAAGTTTTCTAAAGCTAAAGGTCTGTAGCCATGTTCCATTTGTAAAGTAACTTCCTTAGTGGAGTTTAGCAAATGATGATTCTGTTCTGTTTTATCTGAAAAGAAGTCTTCTTTCTTTCAACTTTTCTCTGTTACTACTTCTGTGAATTTATTCCATTGATTTAAATTTTTGTTTTCTTTAAACAATTGCTCTTTTGAGATTGAAGGTAAATTGGTTCTACTTTTTCCAGTGTTTGTAAATATAGCAAATCAGTAGCTTGCTGCCTGTTATATTTATTGTAAACTTTGCAGCAACGAGTTGCTCTTTCTCCTTTTCAGTTAAAATCATAACCTTCACTTTCTTTGTTATAACGTTGTGTATTTCTTTCTTGTTTCAATCCTTTTTTCTGTGTTATGTTTTAATTACCTGGAGGTTGCATCTCTTTGGAGTTGGAGCATTTGTTCAACTCTTTGTTTGAAAGAGGAAGTAATTCTTCATTTGTTTTGGGCCTAGGTTGCTGCTCTTCTTCCTGGAAATGCTCCTGTTCCAAGTAACCTTTTGATTGTTCCTGAGTCTAATTCTGTTTTATTGAATAAATTCATTTCATGGTGCTGTTTTTTAGGATCTTTATTGATCCTTCTTTCTATGAAATATATATATGTTCTCTTTTCTGCATGGCCCTTATGCATGAATATGTTTAAAGAAGATCTTTAATCATTTTCCATAAAGAGAAAACATGGGACAAGTAGCTTGATAACTTAACAAATGGGTCCAACAATAGTATACTCTTGACTGCTTTGGTGATATTGTGCTATTAGTTTGGATTACTGTGCTAATGCTGTGCCCTCCATTTATCCTCGCATAAAACATACTTTGATCTAGTTTGCAGATATGTTTCTCTTTTGGCCTATGTGCATGACAGTTTTACAGTATCTGTTATAAATTTGGATGGCTAAATTTGATGATTTCAGTCATCTGTATTTAGAATGTTTTTCCTGTTCATGTACATTTCGTGCATGACAGTTTTACAGTATCTGTTATAAATTTGGAAGGCTTAATTTGATGATTTCAGTCATCTGTATTTAGAATGTTTTTCCTGTTCATGAAGCTTCATTCTTTCATAAAAGAAAGCACTTCCTCTATTGTACTTCATGTTGGCTTTTCTGCTACTGGAACTCAATACATGATAACTTTCTATGATTTCTCCCTTTGTGCTCGAAACTATCTAAATTATCGTTTTCCTCCATTTTGTGAGTCTTTGTAAATCCTGTTCGCGTGTACATCATATGTTTATTGGGTTATGACTTCTTCCAGCCAATATGTTTCCTCATTAGAAGTGTCTTTTTGTATTTCCTTGTGTGGATTGTGGACTTGTGTTTCTGATCTCAATGTTGAAGACTTAAGATCTTTCCTTGAAAAGTTGCTCGACTAACTATCCAACTAACGGAATGCACCTTGCTTGGATTTTTCAAATATATATTAGCCATTATTTAGGCCAGTATAGGAAGCAAGCAAATCTTTCTCCCAGAAAGGTTGTTAATTAACTTTTGCTAAGCAATAGCTTATTATGGAATTGGTTTGAACTATGCTATCTTAAAGTTGGTCATGCTGCAATTAAATCTTTAGCTCCTTTCACTGAAGTCCTTGCTGCATGTGAGATTCAACAAGTTGTTGCCCAGTTACCGTACTGAATTAGAGAAGCAATGAGGAACGTCTAGTAAATGATACCTAGTCAAGCATATTCTAAATAGTTTGATAATGGCTTCGTACATTTTCATTGTAGTGAATACTGAACAGTGAACACTATGGCAGTGTTCATAGATAAAATTTCTGTAACTATAATTGTGGCTAGCTCTTTTCAGCAAACTATATTTGACAATCTTTGCTTTAATATTGCAAACCCGTGTTTCAGGAAATGTTCAATTGAGAAAGCAAACAAATCTGTCAAAGATAGCATTGGATTTTTCTCCAGGCAGTAGGGTTCCCATTGGTGAAGAAAATTTGGTAAGTACATTTTTTTCCCCTTTGGCAGGCATATGTATTATGCTTTTCAGATGTATAAAACATTGACATACTTAACTTTGGGCTAAGATAGCTGGGTGTCATCGAATGATGTATAGTTAAAACTTGCCCCCTATTATGCTATGCTATTTGACTAGCATATTGTTGCTAAGTATCATCTATCTGAAAGAGATCCATGAAATGCATTGGATTTTTCCATTACCCTTTTTTCATATGATTTACAAAGTGCTATTTTATTATGATGCTCATTTATGGACTTACATTGATAAATTCTAAAAGTTTTGTGTTGTTCAATTTCCCAGTTTGATCCTGAGATCAGGCATGACTCATTCAAGAAAGACAGCAGAACAACGATAACTAGATTAATAGACAAACAACTATCAAAAGAAATGGAAAAGAGATGTTCCCCAGCAAATGTGGTTGCACGATTGATGGGTCTTGATGTGCTGCCTCCTGTTCTCACTAGACAGCACAAGGAAAGAGGAAGCAGTATCCAAAAGGCGCCATCTGTCGGCTTTCACGAGAAGCATAGTGTATATGAGGCTTATCCTCTTCAGATAAGTAGCGATGAGCACCAGGAATGCATAGATGTTTTTGAAGTTAATGAAATGTCGAAAGTTGAAAAGCAAGACACTAGGCCACCTTGGAAGAAAATATCAAGCTTGGGACGAAGTGAGATGGACTTGAGACTAAGTGATATTGACCTGGCTTTTGCAAAGAGGTTCATGGATGCAGCCCATCTGTCGGTTGATGATGAATCTAATGATGCATCGGACGAACTTGAAACCAACGAAAGTCGTTTTGTGAGAAATCGCCAAGAACCCAATTCCTTATTCAGAAAACATCTCCAGGAGCAAAAGCGTTCTCCACCTCCACACCCAAGCCAAATCACCATTTTAAAGCCATCAAGAGTTGATAAGTCTGATAAATACTTATCTTATAGACCCGAACTAGCTACTGAAAGGTGCTCTCGTTTGCTAAAACATGATGTGAGCTCTTGCAGGAAGCCTGTATCTAACCTATTTAGTCACTCTCTCAAGGAACATAGCTCTTCTCTCTCATATAAGTATTCAGAACCATTAAATGAAGGAAAAACTAAAAATCAGTTTCAGACCCCAATTGTTATTCTGAAACCTAGTTTGGAGAAGGCCTGGGAAACGATGAAAACTGTTCCGTCTGCAAGATCCCCCGACAATTATCCTTTCAGTCTCAGAAGGCAAAAAAGGATTCCAATATCTAGGAGATTTGAGATTTATGGATTAGGGAGAGCAAGGCATAGACTGTCTGATAGTGTGGAAGTTATGGGACAGAGAGAAAAACATTGCAGAGAAATTGCTAGAGATATTACCAGACGCTTGAGGAGTGCAGGAAGTAGTGGTAGTAAAGTGGTGGACCAGGAAAAATACGGGTACAGCAGAGATGAAAGCTCGTGTCATATGTCAGGCATGGAAAATCTGAAGTCAGAGTCTCATAAATCAATCTTTGATCAGGTAAATGAGTGTGGTGATAGCCTCCGTGCTTCCTCATCATATTCAGTTAAGTCTTCAATTAGCAACGAGGCAAAAAAACGACTGTCTGATAGGTGGAAGTTGATCCAACAAATTCAAGGGGTTAGATCTGTTCATAAGGGATATGGCACTCTGGAAGAAATGCTTGTCTCTGATAGAGAGATGCCAAGGTTTATTCATAATGTTTCAGGTGAGAAAGTAACAAGAAACGAGATATATGCAAGACGGGATTTCCCTGCGCGCACTAGCGGAAAGGATGGCTGGAGAAAGGGGTGCTCAAGTAATTCATCTAGTTCAAAATCTCTTCCAGATTCACCATTTCTTCGCAGAGACCATAAACCTAGCAAAAGAGAGAGGGTTGGAATCAGTGACAAAATTTATCTCCAGAATGTTCCCAATAAGAGTCCGAGTGTTTCATTGGCTAGAAATATGAGTCAGAGAAGACCTTCAGTCCAAAACATAGATTATCTCCATAATGCATGTACATTTTGCAGAGAGGAAAATGAGATGTTCGAACGGGAAATTCATGTGAATTCAGAACGATTGCGCAATAAGATTCATTTAACACACCCTTCTGAAGAGGCTCGCTTGTTTCCTAAACTCACCAACAACTCTATTGCTGGAAGTAGCCGTGAAAGTAGTAGCTTAGTTTCCCAATGTAAAGATGCCGACTTCCCTGTAACAGTTGATGATGAACAGGTACAGAATTCCACAGAAGTGGAAGCACAAGCGAATGAAGTGTTTTCAGGTGCTGGTTCAGACTATGTTGCGGAAGAGGTTAGCTTTGATATTCTCTAGTTTATTTGAAGTTCTTTTATTCTAATAAAAGTTTATGAACACTAGATAAAACTGCAAATGCACTGTAAAACTGAATGATCTGACTGGTTGCAATTTCCTCCCCCTTATGCATGTTTTAGTTCGCTTCTATGCGTGTTTTAGTTCCATCGTTGATTTTAGGAATGCGGATGGCAACAAACAATTGCATTAGTTTCAGTAAATGTTTGAATAAGGATATGCCAAATGTTGAGAGTTATTTCTTTATGTTAAATAGGAATAGACCCCTTTTGTTTAGTCCCAAATCGGATAGAGTAGAAGAATGAGACCACTCCTCTTGTATATATAGACCCCAATACTAATGAATAAAATTGCACATTTCTCTTGATTTGCCCTGTTTCTAACATGGTATCAGAGCCTCCAAAACCCTAGCCGCAAAAAAAAGTCACTGTTCATCACCGCCGCTACTGTTCATCACCGCCGTCACTTCGTCGTCTTCATCCTTTGGCGATTATTTCCTTCGTGAAATAATCCCCTTTGACGATTATTTCCTTCGTGAAATAATCCCCTCTGGACTTGACCCCTCTGGATCAAACCTTGCTTTGATCACGAGAAAGTGGTGATTTCGCAGTCGATTTCACTCACTTTGGCGATTATTTCCTTCGTGAAATAATCCCCTTGATCGTGTAGTCCCCCCTCGTGTTGAGGAGATGAGATGAACGGGGGGAGGGGCAAGGTGGATGATGAGAAGAGGGTGATGTTTGGAAACGAAGAAAGTTGAAGGTCGGGTGTGGGATCTAGATTTGTGGGATCGGTGTGAGGGAACCGAACACAAATTAGATCGATGGAGACCGCACAAACCGATGGCGGAACTCATCAAGAAGTTAAACCGGAGAATGTTTCAACTATGATGCGGTTCATGAGGATGACAATGGAGAGGGCTCAACAAAGCCACCGCCGAAGGTGGAGCTTCCACTATCGGCGTGAAGCTCGAAGGGCCGCAACATATCCGAGTTGGTGCGCCGGGTGAGATATACCCTGCGAGGAGAAACACGGAGGGATATCGGCGGGAGAAAGCTGAGCGGTGAGGGCTCCGCAGAAGAGATGTGTGGAAGTCCACTCATATGTTGGTGTATATCGGCTTCTCAATTCGTAGTCCAACCAATTGCAGCCGATAGATGACTTGGGAAGGTGCGGGATGTCCGGAAGAAGGCGAAAAGGACCTATGATGGGGTAGGGAATAACGAGGGTATTCGGATAGAAAAAGAAGATCGGCCTTCTGATCCGAGGGAGAGAGGCCTGTACAAGAGTATGCAGGCTGGAGGCTTGTGGGCGGATCACGATCACTTCGTCCCTAACAAGTTGCAAGGACCACGAGTGCAAGGGCCTGAGGCCTCTTTGAAGAGGACCATGCTATTCCTCGAGGCTTGGCTCCATCATTTGAGCAGAGGACGGCGATGCTACTAGCCTAGACGAAGATTCCATCTCTGGAGGAGGCGTCTCGCCATGATCTGAGGAAGAGAGCCGTATCGAGGTCTGAGGCCGAGACAGTGGACTTCGGGGAGAAGTCAGCACTGGTGGTCTCAAACCCAAGTAACACTGGATTCAGAGGGGAGATTAGACAGTGTTTTAAGCGTAGAGGTAGGGCATTTGAGACAGATGTGCTCTAAGCCATTCAAGGAGAGGAACTGGGGTGGACGTGGACGGTAGGGCCGTGGCCGCCGGCGATGGAAGCGGCGAGGTGGAAGAGGAGGCCATCGGACGAATCTATCGGTGGCAGAGGAGGAAAAAGCTGGGATGACTTTTACTGAGGAGGATCGAGCTCTCTTAGCGGCACTGAGAAGGAAACATAAAGCGATGAAGCGGCGTGTCGAGGTGCATCTCACTTTCTGGAGGAGACTATGCGATTACGCTCTTAGCACACAAATAAAGGTATGAGCGACACACATGACCTTACATCCATGGTTGCCACTAGATCCACAGACTGGATAATGGATTCTGGAGCATCCAGACATGTAATTGGCAATGCCAGTGAGTTCTCGTCTTATACTCACCGCGAGCGAGAGTCAATTACGGATGGTTCAGCCTGGTATGGTCGTAAGGGCAGCATTAATATACGGGTTACGTAACACTATCTAATATTTTGCATGCTCCTTCATTTCTGTTAGCTTTGTTATCCATTAATGCCATTATCCTTCAATTGAAATGTGTTGTTTCTTCGATATTCCTAAGGTGATCTTCGGAGAAGGGATAGAGGCGAAGACTTGGGCCGGCACATGGCGTGAGCGTAGTACACGGACCGTGAAGGGATGGACTCAGCGTTGACATCTATGATTGAGAGGACGGGAGCAGGAGGAACTGAGGTGTGCGTAGAGGATGAGTTGATGTTACATCATAAATGGATGGGACATCCTTCATTTAGTATTCTGGGTAAAATGTATCCAATATTATTTCAGAAAGCAAATCAACAGAAGCTTCAGTGTGATGCTTGTGAGTTTGGGAAGCTTACTAGAAGCTCTTATGTCAGTTCGGGTAATAGGAGTTCCTGTAATTTTGAGGTGATACATTCTGACGTATGGGGACCGTGTCTAATAAATTCTATAAGTGGATGCAAGTATTTTGTTACATTTATTGATTGTTTTTCTAGAGTCACTTGGATGTACCTGATGAAAAATAAGAATGATGTAGTTGGTTGTTTTAAAGATTTTTATAGGCACATCCAGACTCAGTATGGTGCAGTGGTAAAGGTGTTGAGGTCAGATAATGGGACAGAGTACACCAACAGAATATTTGGGGAGTATCTGTCAGCTCAAGGGATACAACACCAAACTACATGCACATACACCCCAGCTCAGAATGTGGTAGCAGAGAGGAAGAATAGACATCTCCTAGAAATTGCTAGGAGTATGATGATGGCAATGAATGTCCCAAAAATATTGTGGGGACAAACAGTTTTGACGGCTGCTCACTTAATCAATAGGATGCCTTCGAGTATTTTGAAATGAAAATCTCCGCGTGAGACACTGAAGGGAGACAACTGGGGGACCCTACCATTAAAGGTGTTTGGCTGTGTGTGTTTTGTGAAGGACAACAGACCATCTGTTGGGAAACTAGACCCCAGGACTGTGAAGTGTATGTTCGTGGGATACTCTAGCACACAGAAAGGGTATGTCTGTTGGAGCTTAGTGGAAAAAAGACTGTTTGTTAGTATGGATGTGCGGTTTCGAGAGCTCGAGCCATACTACACATTGGGGGTAACTTCACCCTTTGGAGACTCATCCGATACTGGAGGTATGAGGCAAGAGGAGGAGAATGATGAGAGCTCAAGGGGGTCAATCCCAATTTCGGTCCCTTACTCAGAGGAGCAGGAGGATGAAGACGAAGGAAAGGAGGAGGAGATAAGGGGTGCTAAGCCTACAGCTCAGAGGGAGTTGCCTACAGCTTAGGGGGAGTTACGTACACATGGGAAGGAGAGCGATGGAGGTGGTGCGAGGAGGTGCACGATGCGGTGCTGGAGTCCCTCGTCGCTCTGCTCCAACTCTTGAGAAACCTATACCATCCTCCACTTGGTGATATCATTCCTTCTCTTGCTACCCTTACACGGTGTCTGTAAGGAGGACTACTCGCGATAATGCGGGTAATCCTCTGGCAGATATGGTTAGAATCTTGCTCAATTTATTTCCTATTCTAACATATCCCTTCACATGGAGCATTCATTGCATCATTAGATTACATTACTATACCTAACAAGCTGGCGGTACTAAGAAGAACCCAAAGTGGAAGGCGACCATGCACGAGGAGCTAGGGGCTCGAGAAGAATCACACATGGGAGTTGGTGACATTGCCGCCAGGAAAAAGCGATGGGATGCAAATTGGTGTTCTTGTGAAGCGAGAATCTAGAAGGACAGGTTGAGCGCTACAAGACACGACCGGTGGCAAAGAGTGCAGCCGGACATACGGCATTGACTACGATGAGACTTTTGCACCGTGGCGAAGATGAGCCTTGTTAGGACAGATCTCTCTGATAAATAGTGGATGGAAACTACACCAACTAGACGTGAAGAATGCGTTTCTTCATGGGGATCTAGTGGAGGAGGTGTATATGGAGATACCACCGGGATTTAACACAGGACAAACGGTGGGTAAAATCTGCAGGCTGAAGAAGTCTCTGTATGGGTTAAAGCAGTCTTCCCGAGCATGGTTCGACAGGTTCAGGAGGGCTATGGTTGGTATGGGATACAAGCTGATCAATGCCGATCATACTGTGTTCTTTCAAAGAAGTGGGGGCCACATCACTATGCTTGCAGTGTATGTAGATGACATGATCATCACAGGGGATGATGAGAAAGAGATTGTCCAGCTCAAGGTGAGATTGAGCAAAGAATTTGAAGTGAAGGATCTGGGTCAGCTTCGATACTTTCTTGGAATAGAGATAGCTCATGGAGCGGAGGGGATTGTTCTCTCGGAGGAAGTATGCACTAGATCTTCTTACGAGACAGGGATGTTGGGGTGCAAACACGCTACTACACCGATCGATCAGAGGTTCAAGCTGAGTGTTGAGGCAGGAGAACCAGTTGATCGTGAGAGATATCAGAGGCTGGTTGGTAGGTTGATCTACCTGAGTCACACACGTCCAGACATTTTATTTGCGGTGAGCGTGATGAGCCGCTACATGCATGACCCGAGGAAGGGTCATATGGACCTGATATACGGATCTTGAAGTATCGAAGGGTGTCCTGGCAAAGGCGATATTCGGAGGAGTGACCATGTGAACATTGAGGGCTCTTGTGATTCGATTGGGCTAGCTGCGGAGATGATAGGAGATATATCTCAGGGTACTGCATAGTTATAGGAGACAACTTAGTCTCTTAGAAAAGCAAGAAACAATCTGTGGTGGCAAGATCAACGGTGAAGCAGTCTGAGCAATGGCCGTGGGGGTTGCGGAGTTGATGTGGCTGAAAAGCATGCTGGTGGAGCTAAAGATAGATCAAGGGGTCAAGATTAGGTTGTGGTGCGACAACAAGTCAGCTATCAGTATTGCCAACAACGGTCTGACATAATGAGAACCAAGCACATGGTAGCGGGTTCTTCATCAAAGAGAAGTGAGCAGTGGGCTCTTGGAGTTAGGCCATGTTCCAACTAAGGATCAGACTCTGGGCTTGACTAAAGGACTTAGCTCAAGAGACCTAGCTAGAGGGTGTGACAAGATGGGCTTAATAGATATCTTTCGCCCATCTTGAGGAGGAGTGTTGAGAGTTATTTTTTTATGTTAAATAGGAATAGACCCCTTTTGTTTAGTCCCACATCGGATAGAGTAGAAGAATGAGACCACTCCTCTTGTATATATAGACCCTAATACTAATGAATAAAATTGCACCTTTCTCTTGATTTGCCCTGTTTCTAACACCAAAATTGTATGATTATATGCAGCTGGTCAGATTCATGAGCATGGTAAACTTTAATGGTCAGATTGATGCATATTTCTCTATGCCAATTTCTTGTTTTGGGCGTAGCATATCTTATGCAGTTCATTTCCCTTTTTTAATTTTAATTACTCATTTTGGTGAGAATGCAACAACTAATGAGGAAACTCAATGTGTTGAGTTTTTTGTCGAACATTGCCTAACTGGTCACAGGCTTTTGGGAGGTATTTGAATGAACTGACTTGCTTCCAGCAGCTCCCAAGTATCTCATGCTGTGTCATTAGGCTCATTTTCTATAGTTGCTCTGTTTAGCTAGAAGTTCCATTGATGCATTAATATTTTTTTCTTCCCTGTAGCTCCTGCTATGTTGTTTTAGTGTGGAGCTGATGCCGACCAATACCTTTAGGATGACTTACATTCATGATATTCTGCACGATTCTTCCTACTAAAAATAATCATGTTTTCCTATGACCCAAATAATACATATTCTCCACCTTACTTGAAGCTTGCAAATATATTTTCTTTTAAAGAAAAGGTTAGGGCCTAAATTTTGTTGACAGAAAAGAATAATTGGTTTCCGAAGATGACAATACAAAGAGATAGAGGGATGAGCGTAAACTAGAAACTTGCGTCTGGTCGTCTGCTGCTTTTGCGCAGTGGCAGATGATCAAGCCACAACTCCACCAAGCGTGAAGCACTTCCTGACATCTTCTTCGGTCTTCTTCAGTCTGACTCTTTGAGTTGAAAATACGCTCATTACATTCTTGCCAAATTAGCCAGCATGTTGCAAGGAAAGAACAATCCCAATCTTTTCTTCTACTAATGGGGATTGTATTGAGCGCCAAGAAGCCTAGAATTCCTCTATTGAAGTTGGCTAAGATGTGAGATTGAACTTTATTTTGAAGTATGTCCTTACTGAGAGGGTGAAACATTAATGTAGGAATAAATGTTGTGAGGTCTCAACCATAGTTCCACAAAGCACACAGTTAATGTTCGATCCAATACCTCGTTTGAAAAGATAGTCACTGGTCATAAGACGGTTAAGATAGATGAGTCACATATCTATTTCGACCTTAAGAGAAGTTGCTATTTTCCAAATAATGGAAATACCGGGTTAAAAGGTAAATTAGCATTCACTAGAGAATGGTACAAACAGTTTATGGTGAAGTTGCTCTTGGAAGAAAAATTTCCATCTTCTAATGTTTGGCGAAGCCTTGCAAATAAATTGATGGAGGAGATTAAGCAGAGATTGGAGTTTTGGCAGTAAGTGTAATGGCATTTCACTCTTGAAATGGAGGGCCTACATATGTATACCATTCAAGTAAACCCACTCGCAATCAAATGTAGTTGTGGGGTCCAAAACAAACTCAAATAACTCCGGAAATCTATGTTGTAATGTATCAATCTCTGCTTAATTATCCAACCCAAACCGCATGGTCTGACCATGGCCACTCTTAATGGACATATCCATGAGAATGCGAAGAAGCTTTTACACTATGCCAAAAGGTGAAGCATAACCATTGATACAAGATACAAAATCAAAAGGTACTTAACGTTGATATAGCTATTGATACAAGATACAAAATCAAAAGGTATTTAACGTTGATATAGCTATTGATACAAGATACAAAATCAAAAGGTATTTAACGTTGATATAGCTATTGATACAAGATACAAAATCAAAAGGTACTTAACGTTGATATAGCTATTGATACAAGATACAAAATCAAAAGGTACTTAACGTTGATATAGCTATTGATACAAGATACAAAATCAAAAGGTACTTAACGTTGATATAGCTATTGATACAAGATACAAAATCAAAAGGTACTTAACGTTGATATAGCTATTGATACAAGATACAAAATCAAAAGGTACTTAACGTTGATATAGCTATTGATACAAGATACAAAATCAAAAGGTACTTAACGTTGATATAGCTATTGATACAAGATACAAAATCAAAAGGTACTTAACGTTGATATAGCTATTGATACAAGATACAAAATCAAAAGGTACTTAACGTTGATATAGCTATTGATACAAGATACAAAATCAAAAGGTACTTAACGTTGATATAGCTATTGATACAAGATACAAAATCAAAAGGTACTTAACGTTGATATAGCTATTGATACAAGATACAAAATCAAAAGGTATTTAACGTTGATATAGCTATTGATACAAGATACAAAATCAAAAGGTATTTAACGTTGATATAGCTATTGATACAAGATACAAAATCAAAAGGTATTTAACGTTGATATAGCTATTGATACAAGATACAAAATCAAAAGGTACTTAACGTTGATATAGCTATTGATACAAGATACAAAATCAAAAGGTATTTAACGTTGATATAGTTCCTCTTTACAATGTAGGAATAGAGATAGCTCATGGAGCGGAGGGATTGTTCTCTCGGAGAAAGTATGCACTAGATCTTCTTGCAGAGATAGGAATATTGGGGTGCAAACCTGCTACTACACCGATCGATCAGAGGTTCAAGCTGATTGCTGAGGCAGGAGAACCAGTTGATCGTGAGAGATATCAGAGGCTGGTTGGTAGGTTGATCTATCCGAGTCACACACGCCCGACATTTCATTTGCGGTGGCGTGATGAGCCGCTACATGCATGAGCCGAGGAAGGGTCATATGGATGCAGTATATCAGATCTTGAAGTATCTGAAGGGTGTCCCTGGCAAAGGGCTGATATTCAGGAGGAGTGACCATGTGAACATTGAGGGCTACTGTGATTCAGATTGGGCTAGCTACGGAGATGATAGGAGATATATCTCGTGGTATCGATAGTTATAGGAGACAACTTAGTCTCTTAGAAAAGCAAGAAACAATCGTGGTGGCAAGATCAACGGTGAAGCGAGTCTGAGCAATGGCCGGTGGGGTTCTTGGAGTTGATGTGGTGAAAAGCATCTTGGTGGAGCTAAAGATAGATCAAGGGGTCAAGATTAGGTTGTGGTGCGACAACAAGTCAGCTATCGGTATTGCCAACAACCCAAGATAAAGATGACGTAACCAAGCACATCGAGACCCATGGGTTCTTCATCAAAGAGAAGTCAACAAAGGCTACCGGAGTTAGGCCATGTTCCAACTAAGGATCGTGCTACGACCGCTTGACTAAAGGACTTAGCTCAAGAGACCTAGCTAGAGGTGTGACAAGATGGGCTTAATAGATATCTTTAAGCCCATCTTGAGGAGGAGTGTTGAGAGTTATTTTTATGTTAAATAGGAATAGACCCCTTTGTTTAGTCCCACATCGGATAGAGTAGAAGAATGAGACCACTCCTCTTGTATATATAGACCCTAATACTAATGAATAAAATTGCACCTTTCTCTTGATTTGCCCTGTTTCTAACACCAAAATTGTATGATTATATGCAGTGGTCGATTCATGAGCATGGTAAACTTTAATGGTCAGATTGATGCATATTTCTCTATGCCAATTTCTTGTTTTGGGCGTAGCATATCTTATGCAGTTCATTTCCCTTTTTTAATTTTAATTACTCATTTTGGTGAGAATGCAACAACTAATGAGGAAACTCAATGTGTTGAGTTTTTTGTCGAACATTGCCTAACTGGTCACAGGCTTTTGGGAGGTATTTGAATGAACTGACTTGCTTCCAGCAGCTCCCAAGTATCTCATGCTGTGTCATTAGGCTCATTTTCTATAGTTGCTCTGTTTAGCTAGAAGTTCCATTGATGCATTAATATTTTTTTCTTCCCTGTAGCTCCTGCTATGTTGTTTTAGTGTGGAGCTGATGCCGACCAATACCTTTAGGATGACTTACATTCATGATATTCTGCACGATTCTTCCTACTAAAAATAATCATGTTTTCCTATGACCCAAATAATACATATTCTCCACCTTACTTGAAGCTTGCAAATATATTTTCTTTTAAAGAAAAGGTTAGGGCCTAAATTTTGTTGACAGAAAAGAATAATTGGTTTCCGAAGATGACAATACAAAGAGATAGAGGGATGGCGTAAACTAGAAACTTATGCCCTGTCACCGTCTGCGCTAGCGGGCGATGATCAAGCCACAACTCCACCAAGCGTGAAGCACTTCCTGACATCTTCTTCGGTCTTCTTCAGTCTGACTCTTTGAGTTGAAAATACGCTCATTACATTCTTGCCAAATTAGCCAGCATGTTGCAAGGAAAGAACAATCCCAATCTTTTCTTCTACTAATGGGGATTGTATTGAGCGCCAAGAAGCCTAGAATTCCTCTATTGAAGTTGGCTAAGATGTGAGATTGAACTTTATTTTGAAGTATGTCCTTACTGAGAGGGTGAAACATTAATGTAGGAATAAATGTTGTGAGGTCTCAACCATAGTTCCACAAAGCACACAGTTAATGTTCGATCCAATACCTCGTTTGAAAAGATAGTCACTGGTCATAAGACGGTTAAGATAGATGAGTCACATATCTATTTCGACCTTAAGAGAAGTTGCTATTTTCCAAATAATGGAAATACCGGGTTAAAAGGTAAATTAGCATTCACTAGAGAATGGTACAAACAGTTTATGGTGAAGTTGCTCTTGGAAGAAAAAATTTCCATCTTCTAATGTTTGGCGAAGCCTTGCAAGTAAATTGATGGAGGAGATTAAGCAGAGATTGGAGTTTTGGCAGTAAGTGTAATGGCATTTCACTCTTGAAATGGAGGGCCTACATATGTATACCATTCAAGTAAACCCACTCGCAATCAAATGTAGTTGTGGGGTCCAAAACAAACTCAAATA
Source organism: Asparagus setaceus (assembly GCA_012295165.1). Classification (NCBI taxonomy): domain Eukaryota; kingdom Viridiplantae; phylum Streptophyta; class Magnoliopsida; order Asparagales; family Asparagaceae; genus Asparagus; species Asparagus setaceus. The sequence goes on from CM022705.1 coordinate 14,874,308, forward strand.
ACTCCGGAAATCTATGTTGTAATGTATCAATCTCTGCTTAATTATCCAACCCAAACCGCATGGTCTGACCATGGCCACTCTTAATGGACATATCCATGAGAATGCCGAAGAAGCTTTTACACTATGCCAAAAAGGTGAAGCATAACCATTGATACAAGATACAAAATCAAAAGGTACTTAACGTTGATATAGCTATTGATACAAGATACAAAATCAAAAGGTATTTAACGTTGATATAGTTCCTCTTTACAAGAGGATTTAAGGGGTAGTGCTATCCGTAAAGAATCTCCACCACCATTTAGCAAGTAAAGCTAAATTGGAGTCTTAAATTAGAGACACCCAATCTGCCACTATACTTTGGAGTGCGAACTCTCATCCTAGCAACCAAACAAACACCCCCTGCCTCTTTTGTGCCTATCCAACAGGACTGTCAAATTCTGTCAATAGTTCGTATGATCCATTCCAGTGGTAGTAAAAAAGTGAAGAAGATAGGCAGAGGATAGGATGGACTTGGTGATTCTCAAGCATAGGACACAACTCAAGACATAATTCTTTAAAGGAATTTCTAGACTTAACTAGAATGCAGAGGAAAGAAGAAGACTTCCCAATTGACAAAGCCAAAGCCAGTTTCCATTAGACATAATAACTCCATTTAGTAATACATGCATTAACTGCCAACCAAGAAATAGGATGAGTTTGGCTTAGGCTTTTTTGTCAACTTCAGCCTCTAACTTCAGATTTTCATCAAATTTCGTATTTAGTAAAATAAAACTAGTCACCTTATAAAAGTGGCTTTAGCTTAAAGTTGGGTATTAAAAGGTAGGCGAAGAGTAGAACAACATTAAAAGCACGGCACCTTATTAGATATATTTTTGATAGAAGTACCCGCCATCTTTTCAATATTATGCTCTTTATAAAAGAAAAGTCACATGAGTTATATGTGTGTGCGTGCGTTCAATGTCTAAAAGATCGTCCGACCCGTTGGCCAAAATTTCATTATAGGCTTGCCACAACAAGAAAGGTTTTACATGTCAATTATCAATCTTTTTGAGAAATTATTGGCGATTCGTCAGAAAATATTTTGAAAATTTTCGATATATCGAGTGACATGTCAGTGTCAAAAATTGTACTGGAACAATGTCATGTCAGATTTTTTGCTTAAGTTTGGCATTCCATCTGAATCAGTTATATATAAATCTCAAAATAGGAGAACTAGCGATCAATCAAGTCTCAATGCTCCACCATACCTTTCTCAAGTCTTAAGCTTCTTCACCCTCGATTGCATGTCACTTTTCACCGGTGACTGCATGTCGCAACCAGTAGCCCCTCTGGTTTCTCAATTTCTCTACTTCTCTCTCAATTCCTCTTAGTTGTATCTCCCTCAGCTTCTGTGCCCAATACTTTGGTATGTTTAGATTTCATTTAGGATATTTATGGTATGTAAATGCACTGTGCAATATAACACTTCGATATTTACTATAATATATTTGATAATTCTTCCATATTTATCATCCAATATGGAATTTATTCATCTGATATACCTCTAATATTTGAATTTAGAAATTAGGACACTATCAATATTTTAGCAAGCACTAGGCGGTTTTAGGTGCCAGACCGAGTGCCTAGCACCCAGGCGCCTAGGCAAGCGCCTAAGCAACATGTAGGCCTTCTTTGAGCACCGAAAGGAAGGTTTCTTTTTCAAAGATTCAAATCCTATCTTCACCATTTTATCTAAGATGAACTTGGATCAAGTTTTGATCTTATTCATTTTCACCTGACTCGTATGTTATGCTTAAGCAAGTAATAAATCGTTTATTGATGTGATGAGTCAACATAAGTGGACCACGTTTGCCCAGATGTTCTCAAGAAGCGGGGGACCTAGATACGCTTAGACCTAGGCGGGAGTCTAGGCGGGCGCCAGACCTCTTTTTAAAACAATGAACAGTTATATGTTGATCTTTCTCGACAACAAGTTCTCAAAACTTTACCGATCAAATCAAATTTTATAATAACTGTAGTCAGTAACTTCTCATAGCTAATTTTCATGGGAAATTCTCACAGCTACTCCTTACAATAACAACTTTTATGTTTTTCAACACTATTAAATCAAGTCTATCCAATATCATTATAGCATGCCCTCCGAAAAGCTTATAATTAAGGCTTTGTGTACCTATTCAACTATGCATATAAATTAATAATATATGATATAAATTATAGCGATAAAGGACTTCTAGTAAAGCAGAAATCCTTCATGGTGACGCAAGACAGAAAAGGTTGGAGACTTATTGGAACTTGAAGGCAAGATTGTTTGAATTTGAAGAACATGCACGAAAGAAGCTGACAGAGGCAGGGAGGCGCTGAAAGGCGAGGAGATGTTAGGGGGAAGAAATTTAGTTTTTTCGTAGTCGAATCTTTAGCGTATCATTATCGCGATTTGGGAGAAGGAGAGGAAAAGGCGATGAGAAATAAGGCTTAATTCTACTTAAATATTCTATAGTTTCCCATACTTCGCACTTATATACCCTTAATTATTTTTGTCAACATTTATATACCCTAAAGTTTTTAAAATTTGCACTTGAAACTCTCAGTTATGCAAAAACTAGAGCTCCCCCCTCCCTCCCCCCCCCCTCCCAAAAAAAAAAGACCCATGCGATGCTGATATGTTAATTTTAAAATATTTTAACTCTTATTATTTGTTAAAGTTATTGTTAAACCTATTAAAATCCTATTTAAAATAAAATTAGATACATTTGAAAAGGAATTACGGTAATTTTAACAATAAATTAAACAAAAATTAAGGGTAAAATGTTCTAAAATTAGCATGTGAGTGTGGCATGAGAATTTTAGGAGGGATATTCTTACCTTTGCATAACTGAGAGTATTTTTAGGTGCAAAATTTAAAAACTTTAGGGTATATAAGTGTTGCTAAGAACAACTAAAGGTATTTAAGTGCAAAGTATGGGAAGTTATAGGATATTTAAGTGTAATTAAGCTGAAAAATAATTGAGAAATATGGGTTTTAGTAGGCGAGCCTAGGTTTGAGTCGGTTTAGCGTGCGTACTCGTTAAAATTCTATGGGGGCACCTCTTAGTATTCTAACAAATTTCAAAAAATAAAAATAAAAATAAAAATTGTAACATGTGTGGGTGCATGTGCCCCCAGTGCCCCACCTTGGATCTATCCTTGCTGGCATTTTAAGGTCACATTTCAATGATTTCATAGAGTTAAAGACTTTAAACAGCTTGCTTGCTTTGGCCTATGTTGAGTTTACACAATAGGTAATTTCAGTTGTTGTAGGGATAGAGTCAGAAGTTTAAATGATTCTCATGTACTGGATATCACAATTTACTTTGGGATATCAAGAATGAATCTATGAACCAATTACTTTTTTCTTAAATAATGTACGTTTAGGCTGTATGGGTAAGTAGAATTCAGCTGGGATAGAGAATAATGCGGCTAACTGTTGACAGACAGATACCACTTATTTTTGGAAGAGACCATAGAGTTATATTTCACCCAGAAGGTACAATTAGCCTAACTTTTGGTGGAATATGATCTCCCATCTTGTTCTCTTTCTAAACGTTGATACCTTCTACATCTTAACTCTTCTAGTGTGTTTAAGGCTCCATGTTATTTCATTCATAGGGATAGTTCTATGCAATCTGAGAAAATTTTCCAGACTTCTTTTTGACATAGATTGAAAATTATAATTCTTGGTATTTCAGATATGTGCTTGTGATTAAAAAAAAAATTTAATAATCTAATTCATGAATGATGTGGTTCACAATCCAAAGGATGCATTTGTCCAATTTTTCTTTTCTTAATCAAGCATATAATAGTTATAAATGTACAGATGTCACTAGTTTACCATATATGTGTGTACTTATTGTATCCACGATGTAGCTATATTCATATTAACTGTTTTTCAAATGTTCATATGTGTATCATATCATATCTGTGCTAATGCAACATTCAGCCTTTCTTATTAGCATTATATCAGATGTTTTTGCCAATGCTGAATGTTTTGTGTAATACATAGAAGGCGACCTAATTATTTGGGTTCAACACTTCATTTTTTGTCGTCATCGTTCCTCCTTCCTTATGTGGTATGCTTTACCTTTACCACTTTGTAACTTAATGCTTATCACCCAACAGTTTGACATGCAGAATTGCGAACGAACTGCTTTAACATGGTATCATCTTTTTCCTACCATTTCGGTTTTGTGTCGCTTATTTGTTTTCCAAGTAGCCATTTACATTTGTAACCTATCTTTAACAAATTGCATTCCACTCTTTTCATTGGACTAGGTGAAATGAACTGTATGTTGTATACTATCATTTACATTATTCTTTTTGGTTACCTTTTCTTAATTAAGTACATATTTCTTTCTTCTTACTTCAGGAAACATCAGTTGCTCATGTTCAAGGCAGTCCTGTACCAGTTGTAGAACAGCCACGATCTGAGGAGGACAATTCCAGTTCAGAATGCTTCGAAAAGATTAATGCAGACCTCAAAGGTACGTGAAACTATGAAAACTAAAGCAATTTATCTTCATATCCAGAAATAGAAACTGCTTTATTACCTATATATCATTGTTGCAGAGCTACAAATGCAGCTGAAACTTCTTAAATCGGAGTCCACAAGTACAAATGCTGAAGACTTGGAACTTCTTATTTCTACTGATAATGATATCGAAGAAGAGTGTCATTCCCCTCCAATTTCAGGAGAAATACTTGAAGCATTTATAGATGATGATGATAGGGACTTCTCATACCTACTTGATGTACTCATCAGTTCAGGTATTCATTCTACCTGTACAAATGAACTCTTCAATAAATGCACCATACAGGAATCTCCAGTTCGTAGTGACTTGTTTGAAAAGCTTGAGAAGAAATATGGAGTACTGGTTTCATGGCCAAAACCGGAGAGGAAGCTTTTGTTTGATCTTGTAAGTTATATTTTAGCCGATACTATTGCCCCATCCATTGATCTATGCTTGAAGAAATCAAGGTCGCGTGAGAATCTTGTTGAAGATGTGTGGCAACTAGTGGTCAAGCAAAAGGAGCTCAGTGATACGCTAGAGGAGGAGTTCTTTTTAGATCCTATGTGGTTAAAATTAGGAGATGATGTGAATATGATAGGAAAAAAGTTGGAGAGTTGGTTAGTTGATAAACTCATGGAAGAACTCCTTTCTGAGCTAATCTGAGCAATTTCAGCCATATCAATGAATTGGTTTTGATTTACATAGATAATTATCAGTTGTAAACCAGTCTTTCATAGTAGTTTGCTGGCAGCCAAAATGTATATGTCCATGTTAGACAATTTTGATTGTAAGATAAGACACCGCTGTCTAAGTTATCAAGGTCAAATCCATTCTAACCAAAAGGCGGTAAAGGAAATCCTAATGTGTTAGTGATGTTGAGGACCTGGTGCAAACCGGCTCTTGTAGCAAACTGTATATATAGTGTATAGTTGTATATAATTTATTGCGGTGCGTAGTATTTTTGGTTGTTGTGTTTTTATTTCCATGCTTATCTACCTGTGACAAAGAGAAACAGACTCTCCTTGCTGTAATGCTTTTGTTCAGCGAAAGGTATCCTTTTCTCCTTCCAGATCAAAGAGGGTCTTTATCGGTATTTAGCAAGCAATAAAGCTCTCCTTGATGTTTATTCACCCATTTGTTTTCTCTTTAATAATATTTTACGCTGAACTGATCCATATTTGATTATCATTTTTGCTATGATTTATGGCAAACTGTGTGTTGCTAGGTAAATTTATTAGCTTCTTTATACAGTACTGATATGGGTTTATCTTTGCAGGATTGCTAGTATCTAGTAGTTTCTATTGCATGTAAATGGAATAATAGTACTGTATTTGCTTGACTATATTACTAGCTTGGCAAAGTAAAATAATTGCCTTTTAAATTTGCTTGAAGTTTATAATCTCGTGATAGATTAAATGCCATTGTCATTTGTTTGTGGTAACAAAAAGACAGGCCACCCTTGTAATATTTTTGTTCGACTGGATCAATCTTTAATTTTCTCCTTTCAGATCAAAGGGGATCTCTATTGGTAATTAGCAACAGATAAAACTTTTTCTTTGATGTTTATGCACCGATTGATGCTTCCTTTATTAGTCTTCTACATTGAATTGATCTATTTACAAATTAAGCATGAGTATTTGATGACCATCTCTGCTATGATTTATGATGACAGTTGTTGCTTGGTAGATTTATTGGCAGAGCATGTTTGGCAACTTTGGATTATAATATGCTTGGCTTATAATCCACAAATGGCTTATGGCCAAGTGGATTATAATTCAAAGCGTTTAGTGAATTTAGTGGATTATAATCCATTTTCAATGGTGCAGTGTTTGACACATGAGTGGCTTATAATCCGTCCTTGTCAAAATGACCAAAAAGGGGTTGAAGATAAAGCAAGGGGGCTTTGGAGTTTTCTTAAATGCTAAGGGATTAAGTGGTCTTTTACTCGGTCAAACTATGTGGCTTTTAAGCTACCAAAAAATAAGCTGAGTTAGCCCAGCTTATTTATTTTTTTATTTATTTATTTTTACTTACAAGTCAAAATAAGTTACTTGTCAAATATATCTTGGTGGCCTATAAGCCATAAAAGTGGCTTTTAAGACACTTTGACCAATTGCCAAACATGTGAATTACAGTCTTGAAGCGGGTGCACCTTTGCAGGATTGCAAATATCTGGTAATTTATGATACATGCAAAGGAAATTATTAGGAGTACTGGTGAAGAGGGCACGTGCAATGAGCATGCCGGCTCCATTTTGAATTTTATGCAACAGTGATACGGTTTAATATATTAACAGATGTTAAGTGTAGAGATGTCATTTACTTCAAAAATGTAGAGATGTTATGCATATACAAAAGGCACACTCACAAAACCTATATATAATAAAATTTTATATGCAACCTCGACAAAAATAGTCAATATATTAAGTTTATAAGTTAATTTTCATGAACTTATTTCAAATCGAGTCAATGCCGAAAAGTTTCAAATTTTTACTTTACTATATTGTAAGATATATTTAGTTTAGAGTAGATTGTATATAAACTCCCCAAGTTATAATTTTAATTTTCCTAACCCTAATTTTATATATTAGCAATTGGCCCGTCTCAATTTTATTAAGGAGAGGGTCTTATTTGCAATTTATTTTCTAAATTAGAATGGACATATGGGGTTCATAAAAGAGGTTATTTGCACTTTACTACCCCAAAATTTCTTACTTTTAAATTTTAATACCCTAAAGTTTTATTGTGACTGGTTGATACTGCAAAGTTTTCAAATTAAATTCAACTTTTCAATTTGATATCCAAAATCCAAAACTTTTTCCTCAATTTTCCAAAACTAAAAACCTAAAATTTGATAAAAGAATTATACTCTTATTATAATTTCTATGTTACTATATGTGAATAAAATTAACATTATTTTTTTCACTTCTAGGTATCAGACTATCAAAATAGAATTTTAGGGTATAAAAGGAGAAAACAATCAATAAAATAGTTAAATATTTACTCATTATATGACTGAGTATGCCTTTGATTATTATTTAGTTAAATATTTACTCATTATATGATTTTGAGTATGCCTTTGATTATTATTTAGAGTACAAATTGGTTTGGTCATTGAGAGACCAAATTGCAAGATCCTTGGAATTTGAGGGTTTCCTGAGCAATTTAAAAGATTTGAGGAACTAATATGGCATTATTGAATATTTGTAGGAACCAACCTATCAAATGACTAAGTTGGTTGTGGAATATTCAATGGGCCCTTGGCCAAATAGAATAGAGGACCGAATAGAGGCAGGGCAAGAACTATGAAGATAAAATTATGCCATAAACAAACAAAGCAGGCAGCTAGGCGTTACACTCTTTTTATATTTAGTATAATAAAATATGATATTCGCTTGATTATGTTACTAGTTTGGCAAAGTATTGCTTTTCGTATTTGCCTGGGCATTTCAATCATTATAGATTCCACATAGGGTGGGAATTTAATTATTCAGAGTTTCTTTCTACTGGATAGTTGATGCATCAATGACAGTCTCTTTTCGGATCAGTGCAAAACCAATGAGTTCGGATATTAATATATACCGATCCAAAAAATTTCCTTTCCTTGTTGTATCAACTATCTCATGCCAATATTAGCGCAAAAAACAGACACCAAAATGCAATTAATCCATTATTGATATATAACCAAGCCTTTATTACAACCATAATGGCCTCTTATTCCATAACAAGAATTAATAGGGCAGCATCAATGGAGGAGCAAGGTTAGGGCACAGGTGTATATTTTGGTAGCATATCGCTGAACGAAGAAGGGTGAGAAGGGTCAGGATTTGAAGGGCCAGAAGGAGGCACAGGTGTATATTTTGGTAGCATATGGTTGAGCGAAGAAGGGTGAGAAGGGTCGAGTTGAAGGGCGAAGGAGGTATAGGTGTATATTTTGGTAGCATATGGTGAGCGAAGAAGGGTGAGAAGGGTCGAGTTGAAGGGCGAAGGAGGTATAGGTGTATATTTTGGTAGCATATGGTTGAGCGAAGAAGGGTGAGAAGGGTCGAGTTGAAGGGCGAGAAGGAGGTATAGGTGTATATTTTGGTAGCATATGGTTGAGCGAAGAAGGGTGAGAAGGGTCGAGTTGAAGGGCGAGAAGGAGGCCGAGTGTATATTTTGGTAGCATATGGTTGAGCGAAGAAGGGTGAGAAGGTCGAGTTGAAGGGCGAAGGAGGTATAGGTGTATATTTTGGTAGCATATCATTTGAGCAAGCTGCTATCAGTGTCCCGGTCGGGTTGTCTCAAGATTAAGTGTTTGACAGCAGGGAGAATATCGGGATGACCAAAGCAATGACCGGATAAATCTTCATGTTCCTCGATATATTTTCTCCTTCCGGGGAGGCTTTGATGAGTTTCAAGAGGTTTTATAGGAGAGAAGAGTTGAGCAATATTGGAGATATCACCACATAATTACATATAGTATATCTCCAAAGATATTATCTAATATACAATAATGATCACCACATAATTACATATAATATCTCCAATAAGCAGGGACCATGAATTTAAGAGGATGGTTCAATGTAATGAAATCTTTGTGGATTTAAGATGGCGTGCATTATAGATTATCTGTGAAAAGGAAAGATTTGATGCAGCGATTTTGAAGAGGATCAACTGCATATGCATACCTCATAGCCACTTATATCTCAAACTATTTTATTAGCTTGCATTTTATTTCAAGTTGAGAAGACTTTAGGAAAAGACTATGTCGGTGGGAGAAGAGCTTCTTATATATATATATATATATATATATATATATATATATATATATATATATATATATATATATATATATATATATATATATATATATATATATATATATATATATATGAGATTAATTGGTATCCTTTTCATATGGGGATTCCTCATATATAGAGCGCACATCTTCACCAAGCTAATAAAGTAGGAGAGAATGTCTCTTATTTTATTAAAACATACTTGGTGGAGATTGTGCCACTAAATGTATATGAGGAAAATCCTCATATGACAAGGATACCCATTAATCTATATATATATATAGAGCAGCCTTATGAACTAATATTGAGACAAGACCAACTTTTTATCCACTCATTTGTCTTGAGATTTGTGATGCACAAATCTCAAATGTGGGCTTTATATCTTCATATCTCAAAGCATGAGTATATATTATATATATATTCATTATATATTAAGTCATAGAGCCTTGCTATCTCTATATATATATATATATATATATATATATATATATATATATATATATATATATATATATATATATATATATATATATATATATATATATATATATATAATATATAAACTTAAGTTGATAGGGAATAGTTATCCACCAATTTTTCTATCCATTGATCTTGCATTGGGATCCATAAAATTAAGATATGCACAAATCTCAAATGTGGGCTTTATATCTTTCACGGATCCCAAAGCAACATCAATGGATAGAAAAGTTGATGGATGACTATTCCCTATCAACTTAAGTTTATAGAAATCTTGCTATATATATATATATATATATATATATATATATATATATATATATATATATATATATATATATATATATATATATATATATATATATATATATATATATATATATATATATATATATATATATATATATATATATATATATATATATATATATATATATATATATATATATATATATATATATATATATGAGGAAAATCCTCATATGACAAGGATACCCATTAATCTATATATATATATATATATATATATATATATATATATATATATATATATATATATATATATATATATGAGGAAAATCCTCATATGACAAGGATACCCATTAATCTATATATATATATATATATATATATATATATATATATATATATATATATATATATATATATATATATATATATATATATATATATATATATATATATATATATATATATATATATATATATATATATATATATATATTAGCTTGGTGGAGATTGTGCCACCGCGTATATGAGGAAAATCCTCATATGACAAGGATACCCATTAATCTATATATATATATATATATATATATATATATATATATATATATATAAAAGAAACTCTTCTCCCACCGACATAATCTTTTCCTAAAGTCTTCTCAACTTGAAATAAAATGCAAGCGCTAATAAAATAGTTTGAGATATAAGTGGCTATGAGGTATGCATATGCAGTTGATCCTCTTCAAAAATCGCGGTACCGAAATCTTTCCCTTTTCACAGCATAATCTATAATGCACGTCATCTTAAATCCACAAAGATTTCATTACATTGAACCATCCTCTTAAATTCATGGTCCCTGCTTATTGGAGATATTATATGTAATTATGTGGTGATCATTATTGTATATTAGATAATATCTTTGGAGATATACTATATGTAATTATGTGGTGATATCTCCAATATTGCTCAACTCTTCTCTCCTATAAAACCTCTTGAAACTCATCAAAGCCTCCTGGGAAGAGAAAATATATACTGAGGAACATGAAGATTTACTGTGCTGCTGTTTTGGTCATCCTGATATTCTCCTCAGCAGCCTCAGCACGAATCTTGAGACAACCTGACGGCGATACTGATGTAGCAGTTTCTTCGTTCAGCGATATGCTACCAAAATATACACCTATACCTCCTTCTGGCCCTTCAAATCCTGACCCTTCTCACCCTTCTTCGTTCAGCCATATGCTACCAAAATATACACCTGTGCCTCCTTCTGGCCCTTCAAATCCTGACCCTTCTCACCCTTCTTCGTTCAGCCATATGCTACCAAAATATACACCTATACCTCCTTCTGGCCCTTCAAATCCTGACCCTTCTCACCCTTCTTCGTTCAGCCATATGCTACCAAAATATACACCTGTGCCTCCTTCTGGCCCTTCAAATCCTGACCCTTCTCACCCTTCTTCGTTCAACCATATGCTACCAAAATATACACCTGTGCCTCCTTCTGGCCCTTCAAATCCTGACCCTTCTCACCCTTCTTCGTTCACCATATGCTACCAAAATATACACCTGTGCCTCCTTCTGGCCCTTCAAATCCTGACCCTTCTCACCCTTCTTCGTTCAGCGATATGCTACCAAAATATACACCTGTGCCCTAACCTTGCTCCTCCATTGATGCTGCCCTATTAATTCTTGTTATGGAATAAGAGGCCATTATGGTTGTAATAAAGGCTTGGTTATATATCAATAATGGATTAATTGCATTTTGGTGTCTGTTTTTTGCGCTAATATTGGCATGAGATAGTTGATACAACAAGGAAAGGAAAATTTTTGGATCGGTATATATTAATATCCGAACTCATTGGTTTTGCACTGATCCGAAAAGAGACTGTCATTGATGCATCAACTATCCAGTAGAAAGAAACTCTGAATAATTAAATTCCCACCCTATGTGGAATCTATAATGATTGAAATGCCCAGGCAAATACGAAAAGCAATACTTTGCCAAACTAGTAACATAATCAAGCGAATATCATATTTTATTATACTAAATATAAAAAGAGTGTAACGCCTAGCTGCCTGCTTTGTTTGTTTGTGGCATAATTTTATCTTCATAGTTCTTGCCCTGCCTCTATTCGGTCCTCTATTCTATTTGGCCAAGCGGGCCCATTGAATATTCCACAACCAACTTAGTCATTTGATAGGTTGGTTCCTACAAATATTCAATAATGCCATATTAGTTCCTCAAATCTTTTAAATTGCTCAGGAAACCCTCAAATTCCAAGGGATCTTGCAATTTGGTCCCTCAATGACCAAACCAATTTGTACTCTAAATAATAATCAAAGGCATACTCAAAGTCATATAATGAGTAAATATTTAACTAAATAATAATCAAAGGCATACTCAGTCATATAATGAGTAAATATTTAACTATTTTATTGATTGTTTTCTCCTTTTATACCCTAAAATTCTATTTTGATAGTCTGATACCTAGAAGTGCAAAAAATAATGTTAATTTTATTCACATATAGTAACATAGAAATTATAATAAGAGTATAATTCTTTTATCAAATTTTAGGTTTTTAGTTTGGGAAAATTGAGGAAAAAGTTTTGGATTTTGGGATATCAAATTGAAAAGTTGAATTTAATTTGAAAACTTTGCAGTATCAACCAGTCACAATAAAACTTTAGGGTATTAAAATTTAAAAGGAAGAAATTTTGGGGGTATTAAAGTGCAAATAACCTCTTTTATGAACCCCCATATGTCCATTCTAATTTAGAAAAATAAATTGCAAATAAGACCCTCTCCTTAATAAAATTGAGACGGGCCAATTGCTAATATATAAAATTAGGGGTTAGGAAAATTGAAATTATAACTTGGGGAGTTTATATGCAATCTACTCTAAACTAAATATATCTTACAATATAGTAAAGTAAAAATTTGAAACTTTTCGGCATTGACTCGATTTGAAATAAGTTCATGAAAATTAACTTATAAACTTAATATATTGACTATTTTTGTCGAGGTTGCATATAAAATTTTATTATATATAGGTTTTGTGAGTGTGCCTTTGTATATGCATAACATCTCTACATTTTGAAGTAAATGACATCTCTACACTTAACATCTGTTAATATATTAAACCGTATCACTGTTGCATAAAATTCAAAATGGAGCCGGCATGCTCATTGCACGTGCCCTCTTCACCAGTACTCCTAATAATTTCCTTTGCATGTATCATAAATTACCAGATGTTTGCAATCCTGCAAAGGTGCACCCGCTTCAAGACTGTAATTCACATGTTTGGCAATTGGTCAAAGTGTCTTAAAAGCCACTTTTATGGCTTATAGGCCACCAAGATATATTTGACAAGTAACTTATTTTGACTTGTAAGTAAAAATAAAAAAATAAAAAAATAAATAAGCTGGGCTTACTCAGCTTATTTTTTGGTAGCTTAAAAGCCACATAGTTTGACCGAGTAAAAGACCACTTAATCCCCTTAGCATTTAAGAAAACTCCAAAGCCCCCTTGCTTTATCTTTAACCTCTTTTTGGTCATTTTGACAAGGACGGATTATAAGCCACTCATGTGTCAAACACTGCACCATTGAAAATGGATTATAATCCACTAAATTCACTAAACGCTTTGAATTATAATCCACTTGGCCATAAGCCATTTGTGGATTATAAGCCAAGCAGATTATAATCCAAAGTTGTCAAACATGCTCTGCCAATAAATCTACCAAGCAACAACTGTCATCGTAAATCATAGCAAGGCTCCTATAAACTTAAGTTGATAGGAAATAGTCATCCACCAATTTTTCTATCATTGATGTTATTTTGGGATCCGTGAAAGATATAAAGCCCACATTTGAGATTTGTGTATATCTTGATTTCACGGATCCCAATGCAAGATCAATGGATATAAAAGTTGGTGGAGACTCCTCCCTATCAACTTAAGTTTATAGGAGCCTTGCTATATATATATATATATATATATATATATATATATATATATATATATATATATATATATATATATATATATATATATATATATATATATATATATATATATATATATATATATATCTTAATTGTGTTTTATTTTGAGACCATTTACACAAAAGTTGCTGTAAACTATGTCTATGGAGAAGAATGGCTAAGTATCCGAAAATCCCCTTAACGTTGGACAATTGTCGTATATATATAAACCCACATAACTTTCAAAATATCAGAAACCCCCCTAAGTTAGGGGTTAGGGGATTATAAAAAACACACATGTATCTTTAATATTTTACTACAAAACTCCTTAACAACCGTTAACCACAATTTTCAATTATGAAGAGGGATTTCTGCCAGTGAAAATTGTGGTTCACGTTTTAATCATTAAATATTAGTTCTTTTACACGAAGGTAGTATAAACTATATTGTTACAACCCCTAAATCACTTAGCATCGTCACCAATATTAACCTCCATACAAAGGGCGACATTGTCCACACGTTACGCCTAATCGGACTAATTCAAGACCGAGACAACCCCCGCCTCAGCACGGCCGACATTTCGCGTAGCCGAGTCAAAAGGCGGTACCTCTCGGCCCTTGACTAGATGATTAGAAACGACACGGCCGCCTTGATAGACTGACATCTCGTGTAGCCGAGTCAAAAGGAGGTACTTATTTGCCTGCTCGCAGAGAACAGGGCGAGAGGCGTCCTCACTCGGCCTACCATTCAATTCGATCCCCCTTCCCCTTCAACACTCGACTCTTCCAGGTCAACATCTCGCGTAGCCGAGCCAAAAGGCGGTGCTTGTTGACCATCAGCAAGACGAGGTTGAAGGCGGTACATCCTCGAGCCCCCCGCCGACAGTCGATCATCATCACATTAAATGCATGACCAGAGTCATCATTTTTCCATCTCTGAAAGTCTTTATGACTCATCGGACTTCGTCAGCAATATGCACATTCCGTCACCCTCACATTAAATCCCACCACCCTCACATTAAACGTGGGGGTGACTAACCCTTCTCTGTGGCTAGATACCTGTAAAGCAGATGCTGACTGAACTGCCTGCATGGACCCGGCCGAAGTTACTTATCTGGCCCTCTGAGCCTACTATAAATAGAGGGATTGTTGGCAACACAGAGGTAAGCAAATTCGACCTACGCTATTTTTTGGAGCTAAGAAAACTCTTGCACAAAAAACTCTACTTCTCCACTCAAGTTCTATACTAACTTGATCGTCGCAGGAACAACCGGAGAACCCAACTCCGCCCTCTTACGAGTTTTTTCATGCGCAGGACAGAACAATGGACCTCTGAACCCGGCATCTGAAGGAGCTAGAGGATCCTAATCGCTCCTTTCGACCAGCCAATTCATAGCACACTCCTTATGAAAGTAATGTGAGCACGGCGTCTCAGCCAGCATCTCTCCCTCTGTAAACTCCACCATGCACACCGGGCACTTTTCCTTCTCTTCGCCGTCGTTGTCCTCATCGTTGATCTCCGTCCACTCTGTCTCCCCCAACTTCACCTCCACCACCATCCTCATCCTCTCCTCCAATGAAATCTCCATCCAGTACTCGTCATCAGCATAGTCGACCTTACAATGAATCCTGATCTCTACTCTCAATTTCGTCGTCCCAGACAGCTCCACACTCTCCACCACTTCTCTGGTGTATGAAGATATCTCCAAAACGAACGACTGAGGCCAGCTATCGTGCAGGGAGAAAGAAAGCACTTCAGTCGCAGCAGCATCTGACTGGGCGTTCGACAGGAATCTGACGGGATCAGACACGAAAGATCTTTCTTCCTGTTGGCGATTCGTGGTCGGGGGATTAGATGATGATATCACCCTAGAGCACTTCTCGAGGTACGCAACCATCTCGAACCTGGGTACATCGATATCGTCAACACCTTCGAGGTCGAAGAATGACAATTCATGGATCCAGGCTCTACGCTGCAGCATGCAAAGGCTGGACATCGTTTCCCGGGGATGAATATGGTACAATTTGGCGAATTTATATAGAGTTTTAACCTATTCCTATTCCTAGTAGGTATCAAAATGTACTAGGACTTGACAGAAATTAGAAGAAATATTAACGTAGACCTGTTTCTTACCGTGCATTGGAGTACTGTTAACTTTGGAAACAAAAATATAGGTCTAAATTTTTTGGCAGTTGCTATATAAGATATTTAATTAAACCCGGGTACAGTTTTTTTAAAATTGAAATCCTAATAACTATATGTAGTTTGACACATATTAGGAATAGGATACAATATAAGATATAAATAAACTCGAGTGTTCACTATTTATGATTTATCAGATGATACCCATAATTAGAAAGAACAGGCACTGTAGAATCCTAATGAGTATACATTTCTTTTGAGTTTGACAAAAGAAGGAACAATTTTTCAATTTATAGAAGTGCCTTAGAAAAATTTATAGAAGTGCCTTCGAAAATCATCTAGAGAAAGAAAAGGAATGAAATATGCCTCAACATAGTTTTTTAGGATATTCTGATTGCATTGATTTAGGATATTTGCTTCTTCTTTTTGTTGTTTAATTGGTGTCGTAACTGAAAAAAGGCACATCTACATAGGCCTGATGCTACAGTCACTTTTAATCAAAATCCCTCCAATTTTACCGATGTTTTATTTTTTGCATTGTGGCATCATCCCTTTTATCTTACCAACAAAACAAGGTACAAGGCAGAAAATTGATCTGAACCTACAATATCAATAATTTCAACCTTTTTCCTCTCATATTACAAGCAACCAAACAGTCCTTAATGATGCTGAAACTAACCATTAAAAAATGAAGCTGAAACTAGTAACAGAACAAGTGTCATTTTCTCCTTCATCACCATATGAGATGATTTTTCGTTGGAAGATCTTCTATAAATTTAAGGGTTTTACATAAAAATCACCTTAACTTTTACTCAAATTCATGAAAGCCACCTACTTTTCTTTTTTTTGATAAAACCACCTTAAATTCTTTGTTATCGTTTCAATGTCACACCAAATTATATTTTTTATCGTTACCACCTAAACTTTATTTTTGAGGTACAACTACCACCTAAACTTTTATAAAGTGCTTATGATTTTCATAAAATAGCGGTGGTTTATGTCAAAAGTTTATAAAGGTAAACGTGGTATACATATCAATTTGTATTTTTGTTGGTGGTAACCGTAAGAAATATAAAAGTTTAGGTGATAATAGATATAAAAGTTTAGGTGGTAACGATAAAAAAAAGATTGGTGTGACATTAAAACGATAACAAGAATTTGAGGTGGTTTTATCAAAAAAAAAAAAGTAGGTGATTTTCGTGAATTTGAGTAAAAGTTAAGGTGGTTTTTATGAAGAAACCCTAAATTTAAAGACCATATAGGAAGAAAGGGGGAAAAAAAAAAGAAAAGATAAGACACTAATCCAATAGATTTAAAATTCTAGGAGTATTTTCATCTTTAACTAGTTGGAGTTTGAAAGGAAACGTACAAGCAAAAAATATACAAGGTATCGAACATTTTCCTTATATTTTGGCTCCCAGTGCACTAGCTCCTTCGCCTTTGAGATATCGGGTTTTCCCTTATGTTGGTCATCTGCTGTGTTCTCTTTAAACTCAATGGTTGCACTTGGATCAATTGTCTCTTTGACAACCTACGTGAGAAAACCTGGACTCACGCAGCGGTGTCAATTTTTAGAAAATCTGCTTAAAATTCGTGGCCAGTGAGATTTGAACCTGAGTTGCTCTGATACCATGAGAAAGTATTAGAGAGAGAGAGAGAGAGACGGCTGAATATGATCGGCTTGCCTAACCCTAGCATGAGCCGATGATTGTATATATATAAAGGATATTACATATTTACATAAAGACCCTCTATACAATGATATCATACAGGTTTAGTATAATTGCACTATTACTACGCATTAATTCAAAAGTATTAATTCAAAAGAAGAAACTAAAAAAAGGAAAGATTTGTAGACAACCCCCTGCATATACTCACCCCCTCACCTTGTTTACTAGCACTTATTATCCCTGGGATTCTTACTTTGAGAAGGATAAATTGTAGAAAATCCCCCTCTTTCAGGTGAATTGAAGGTTGATAAGTGCTACAGAAGGTGTATAAAGGGGGTTATCTGCAATTTTCCCCAATAAAATGAAGAAATGAATCATAGATGGTTCACAAACCTCGCGAGTTCTAACATGGTGAATTCCCCTGGATTGCCACGGTTAAAAGGTCCAATGTGCTCACCTTCCATTAGTGCCATCAAACTGTTAACCTAGAAATTCAAAAGGAAAAGATCAACGCTAAATTACTGTCATCTCTTAAAACTTAAATGCCTTGCTCAAACTTAAATTTGTACCTATAACCAAAAGAATGCATACTATAGCTCAATTAAACAGCGTCTCATAAAAGAAATAATCATAATTCAGATCCCAACGAGTGATCTCGTAAAAGTGTCCTTAACTAGAGATACTTATCAAAAGAGATATAATGGAACTTATCAACATTACTAATTGTTGAGAGTTGTTTCTTTATGTTGTTTGGTCCCACATTGGTTAGGGACAGGCCTATTTGTAGTTGTGATATTATAAATAACATCTAAGAGAGGGAACTAAATATCCTCTCAAATTGCTTCTTTCAACATGGTATCAGAGCCACAATAACCCTAGCCATCATTCCTTTGGCGATTATTTCCTTCGTGAAATAATCCCCTAACTTTAGCCGTCATTCCTCACAAAACCCAAGATCCAAAATCCTAGAGTTCGAGAGATCTAAGAATCAGATCTACACTTGACCCCTCTGGATCAAACCTTGCTTTGATCCTAAGAAGAGTGGTGATTTTGTTTGGTCGATTTCACTCACTTTGACGATTATTTCCTTCGTGAAATAATCCCCTTGATCGTGTAGCCCCCCTCATGTTGAGGAGATGAGATGATCGGGGGGTAAGATGGATGATGAGAAGAGGGTGATGTTTGGAGATGAGGAAAGTTGAAGGCCGGGTGTGAGATCTAGATTTGTGGGATCGGTGTGAGGGAACCGAACACAAATTAGATCGATGGAGACCGGCACAAACCCGATGGCGGAACTCATCAAGAAGTTGAACCCGGAGGATGTTTCAACTTTGATGCAGTTCATGAGGATGACAGCGGGAGAGGGCTCAACAAAGCCACCGCCCAAGAAGGTGGAGCTTCCACCATCGACGTGAAGCTCGAAGGGCCAGTAACATATCTGAGTTGGTCGCGCCGGGTGAGATATACCCTTGCAGGAAGGAATCTGGAGGGATATCTGACGGGGGAGAAGACTGAGCCGGCTGAGGGCTCCGCAGGAAGAGATGAGTGGAAGTTCACTCATATATTGGTGTATATCTGGCTTCTCAATTCTGTAGTCCAGCCAATTGTATCCACGGTAGATGGCCTTGGAAAAGTGCGGGATGTCTGGGAGAAGCTGAGGAGGACCTATGATAGGGTGGAGAATAACCTGAGGGTATTTCAGATCAAAAGGAGATCGCCACACCCGTGGAGAGAGGATCAGACAGAGTATGCCACGGAGCTAGAGCGCTTGTGGCTGGATCACGATCACTTCTCGCCCCTAGCAAGCTGCAAAGATCCTGAGTGTAAGGAGCGCGATGCCTCTTTGTAGAAGAGGACCATGCTATTCCTCGAGGCTTGGCTCCATCATTTGAGCAGAGGACGGCGATGCTACTAGCGCAGACGAAGATTCCATCTCTGGAGGAGGTAGTCGCGACCATGATACAGGAGGAGAGCCGCATCAAGCTACAGGCTGGGACAAGTGGATTTTCAGGGGAGAAGTCAGCACTGGTGATCTGCAATCCAGATAACACTGGATTCAGAGGGAAGACTAGGCAGTGCTTTAACTGCGGAGATGTAGGGTATCTGAGACAGATGTGCTCTAAGCCACCCAAGGAGAGGGACTGGGGTGGATGTGAACAGGCCGGAGGCTGTGACCATGGCCGTGGAGGCCGGCGAGGTAGAAGAGGAGGTCATCGAGTGAATTTGTCAGTGGTAGAGGGGGGAGGAAGAAGCTGAGATGACTTTTACTGAGGAGGATCGAGCTCTCTTGGCGGAGAAGAAGCGAAGCGATGGCGGCGTATCAGAGGTGCATCTACTGCTTTCTCTAGAGGAGACTATGCCAGTTACGCTCTTCTCGCCTACCCAAACAAAGGTATGGACGACACACATGCCTTTGCATCCATGGCTGCCACTAGATTCACAGACTGGATAATGGATTCTGGAGCATCCAGACATATAACTGGCAATGTCAGTGAGTTCTCGTCTTATACTCACCTGGCAGAGCCAGATAGTATCCAGATTACGGATGGTACAACACAGGTTGTGGTCGGTAAGGGCACTGTTAATTGTACAGGTTCTGTAACACTATCTAATATTTTGCATGCTCCTTCATTTCCGGTTAGCCTGTTATCCATTAGTGCCATTATCCTTCAACTGAAACGTGTTGTTTCTTTCGATATTTCTAAGGTGATCTTTCAGGAGAAGGGGACAGGGCGAAGATTTAGGACTGGCACATGGCGTAGCGGGCTGTGGTACCTAGACCGTGAATGGATGGACTCAGCGCTGACATCTATAATTGAGAGAACGGGAGCAGGAGGAACTGAGGTGTGCGCAGAGGATGAGTTGATGCTACATCATCAACGGATGAAACACCATTTATTTAGTATTCTGGATCAAATGTATCCAACCTTATTTCAGAAAGTAAATCAACAGAAATTTCAGTGTGATGCTTGTGAGTTTGGGGAGCTTACTAGAAGCTCTTATGTTAGTTCGGGTAATAGGAGTTCCTGTAGTTTTGAGGTGATACATTCTGACGTATGGGGACCTTGTCCAATAAGTTCTATAAATGGATGCAAGTATTTTGTTACATTTATTAATTATTTTTCTAGAGTCACTTGAGTGTACCTGATGAAAAATAAGAATGATGTAGTTGGTTGTTTCAAAGACTTTCATAGACACATCCAAACTCAGTATGGTACAGTGATAAAGGTGTTGAGGTCAGATAATGGGACAGAGTATACCAACAAAATATTTGAGGAGTATCTGTCAGCTCAAAGGATACAACACCAGACTACATGCACATACACCCCAGCTCAGAATGGGGTAGCAGAGAGGAAGAATAGACATCTCCTAGAAGTTGCTAGGAGTATGATGATGGCAATAAATATCCCAAAGATGTTGTAGGGACAAGCAGTTTTGACGGCTGCTCACTTAATCAATAGGATGCCTTCGAGTGTATTGAAATGGAAGTCTCCGCATGAGACACTCAAGGGAGACAACGGGCGGACCCTACCATTGAAGGTGTTTGGATGTGTGTGCTTTGTGAAGGATAACAGACCATCTGTTGGGAAACTGGACTCCAGAACTATAAAGTGTATGCTCGTGGGATACTCTGGCACACAGAAAGGGTATGCCTGTTGGAGCCCAGTGAAAAAAAGGTTGTTTGACAGCATGGATGTGAGATTTCGAGAGCTCGAGCCATACTATACATTGGGGGTAACTTCACCCTTTAGAGATTCGCCCGATACTAGAGGTATGAGGCGAGAGGGGGAGAATGGTGAGAGCTCAAGGGGGTCAATCTCAATTTCGGTCCCTTACTCAGAGGAGCAGGAGGATGAAGATAAAGGGGAGGAGGAGGAGACAAGGGGTGCTAGGCCTACAGCTCAGGGAGAGTTGCCTACACTCGGGGAGCAGTGACATGCTGAGAGGAGGGGGAAGGCCAGATGCCTACAAGGCCGAGGGGCCTGGCTGCCAAAGGTTTGGCAGGCCAGCCTCCCCTGTCTCGCCCAACTCTTGAGAAACCTACACCATCCTCCACTTCAGGTTATATCATTCCTTCTACTCTTTTCCCTCTGCCCACACCAGTGTCTGTAAGGAGAACTACTCGCAGTAATACGGGTAATCCTCTTGACAGATATGGTTGGGATCTTACTCAATTTATTTCCTATTCTAACATATCCCCTTCACATGGAGCATTCATTGCATCATTAGATTCTGTTACTATACCTAATAACTGGCAGGCTGCTAAGAAGGATCCAAAGTGGAAGGCAGCCATGCACGAGGAGCTGGGGGCTCTCGAGAAGAACCACACATGAGAGTTGGTGACACTGCCAGCAGGGAAAAGAGCAGTGGGATGTAAATGGGTGTTTACTGTGAAGCAGCATCCAGAAGGACATGTTGAATGCTACAAGACACAACTGGTGGCAAAAGGGTATAGCTAGACATACGGCATTGACTACGATGAGACTTTTACACCAGTGGCGAAGATGAGCACAGTTCGGACACAGATCTCTCTGACATCAAATGATGGATGGGAACTACACCAACTAGACGTAAAGAATGCGTTTCTTCATGGGGATCTAGTGGAGGAGATGTATATGGAGATATCACCAGGATTTGACACAGGACAAACAGTGGGTAAGGTCTGCAGGCTGAAGATATGGCCCCCACTTCTTCGAAAGAACATAGAAGTGGGGGCCACATCACTATGCTTACAGTGTATGTAGATGACATGATCATCACAGGTGATGATGAGAAAGGGATTGCCCAGTTCAAGGTGAGATTGAGCAAAGAATTTAAAGTGAAGGATCTGGGTCAGGTTCGATACTTTCTTGGAATAGAGATAGCTCATGGAGCGGAGGGGATTGTTCTCTCTCAGAGGAAGTATGCACTGGATCTTCTTACAGAGACAGGGATGTTGGGGTGCAAACCTGCTACTACACCGATCGATCAGAGGTTCAAGCTGAGTGTTGAGGCAGGAGAACCAGTTGATCGTGAGAGATATCAGAGGCTGGTTGGTAGGTTGATCTACCTGAGTCACACACGTCCAGACATTTCATTTGCGGTGAGCGTGGTGAGCCGCTACATGCATGACCCGAGGAAGGGTCATATGGACACAAGATACCGATCCCCGGCATCCAAGGGTGCCCCTGACAAAGGGCTGATATTCAGGAGGAGTGGCCTGGTGAACATTGAGGGCTACTGTGACTCAGATTGGGCTAGCTGCGGAGATGATAGGAGATATATCTCAGGGTACTGCATAGTTATAGGAGACAACTTAGTCTCCTGAAAAAATAAGAAGCAATCTGTGATGGCAAGATCAACAGCTAAAGCAGAGTACAGAGCAATGACCGCGGGTTGCGGAGTTGATGTGGCTGAAAAGCATGCTGGTGAGCTAAAGCTAGATCAAGGGGCCAAGATTAGGTTGTGGTGCGACAACAAGTCAGCTATCAGCATTGCCAACAACCCAGTGCAGCATGACAGAACCAAGCATATCGAGATTGCCAGGTTCTTCATCAAAGAGAAGCTGAACAGTGGGCTACTGGAGTTAGGCCATGTTTCAACTAAGGATCAGGCTGCAGACTGCTTGATTAAAGGACTTAGCTCAGTAGACCTAGCTAGAATGTGTGACAAGATGAGCTTAATTGATATCTTTCGCCCATCTTGAGGAGGAGTGTTGAGAGTTATTTCTTTATGTTGTTTAGTCCCACATTGGTTAGGGACAAGCCTCTTTGTAGTTGTGATATTATAAATAACATCTAAGAGAGGGAACTAAATATCCTCTCAGATTACTTCTTTCAACACTAATACTGTAATTTTTTTCAGCACAATTCTCCAGATGTAGTCAGAGTGTTTTGCACAAAATGGTAGAAGCTCCCAAGTTTGAACACAAATTGTTATTCCAACTACACTTTAAGGATATAAAAGAAAGGGACGAAAACACCAAATTTTGGATTGTCTTATATATAGTTGAAGAGTCTCGTGGAGCTCCAACTAAGAGCAACCAAACACATGCCTTAGTGATAAAATAGCAGCGAATCGGTAGTTAAGAAAAATAATTGTACAAAGTAAAAGGAATTGGCTAAAGTAAAATGAAGAAGTTAGTTAAGAATTAGTAGGATGAGGAGAAACTTAATACCAAGTCAGAAACATATTGGAAACTTCGAGTTTGCTTTCCATCACCATAAACTGTCACAGGCTGCTTCCGGATTGCCTGCATAGCGTGATTTGTTAGAGCAAAAAATATCTGACATCTAGTTCCTGTGCCTGGTAGCATAGCAACGCGACCATCATCCTAGCACATTTGAGGCCCATATGTATTGAAAATGCGAGCAACGCGCACCTGCAATATGATGATAAGAATTTGCAAAATCCAATAGATTATGGAAAATGAAATCTCAGATTTCCGGTCAAGTGCAATTTATTCTGAGCTTCATGTAATATCACAGTAAGATTTTTACTAGAGGAGAAAAGGTGCATTCTGCAAATTGTTCAGTTATTCTGATTTGGATAGATAGAAGAAGAGACATATCTAAGATACTAAGTAATCCTTGGAATGAGCAAAGGAGGATATGTTAATGCATTGATTATAACACGCTTAACGAAATTAAAACATGTGTTGGATTGGGTGGAAGTTTGCTGCATGAACTCCTTTGGAGAAGGCAATAGCCCAGTTGATCCATAATCAGGTAGTGAGAATTAGGGCTGCCGGTCAATTGTGAGAAAGAGGGCCTCTGTGATGATTTTCACTACTTAGTTAACCACAGAGAAATGATAGCATGCATTTAAGGAGTACGTACAATGAGAAAGGCCAAAGTCTAAAAATATAAGGGTAACATCCATCTGTTTTAAATTAAAATTTTCACTTAAATTTTTGGTCGTTTTAGAGAAAACTTGTGAAATTGGGTCTTGCGCCGAAATTTTTTTTTTCTTCATTTCATGGAGCTTTAGAGAAGGTTAATCAGAGGCTCTGAACTTAGTCCTACAAAATATATTTGGTCGAGCAACTACGGTGACACAAATGCGGTCCCACGTTATGAAGTATCCTCAAATCCTAGAAGACCTAACACATGGATATATTACCAATTACATGCATAAAACATAGGAGCATCATGTGTTATGGACTTCAAAATTTCCAGGTAAACCTGCTGATCATTGCACTGAAGTAGGCAGTCCCATTTATCAGCATGAGGAAGGTCAGGAATTTAATAGCTTACATTGTTTACACACAAGCCCCAATTAACATTTGCATGTTAATATTTTTTGCAAGTTGAAACTTGAAATCCCTCTTACATTGAAATATATTCCTCTCACTAAAAGTTCAGATGAACTCGTGAACAAATGTTAAAGCAAAATCCACGTTACTAACTAAATAATGTTTGCAGGAAAGAAGCCTATAAATCTGAAAAAACAAATGATAGCCAATATGGATGGGAAGAGAACTGTACATGCTTCATGCCATATTTCAAATATTTACAGTACATATTATAAATAGACCTCCAGAAGAGAGACTGGCGAAGAGGAAGAGTTTGGAATTTTATTGTCCAGTGAATTTAAGAGATGCCACGTGCATGTTACAGTAGCATTCCGCTTAAGATAGCGTACTATTTACAAGACCTCATAATCTATCTACTCTTTAAAAGAGGGAGTAGTAGAAAAACTTTCCCTACCCCAAAATACCTTTCACCTATTATAAATATAACAAAGATATCCCCTTTTATAATTAGTGAAGGTCATCATTCACCCATAACTGAAAAAATAAAAATGAACATTAGTTACCATGACCTCCTCGCATTTGTAACCGTTTCATTAATGACCTATTAGAAGAACTTTTGCTCTACTGCACCATCATTAAACTCAAGTGAATGCACATTTACATTCCCAAAGTTTATGTCTATTCTACTTATTTTACTTTACCACTCCTCTTCTTCCTTTTATAACTAATCGAGTTACTTGATCTTTCCTTCTATCCCATCCTTTTAAAAAATCAAATAATGAAATTCACATATAGCATAAGATCTTAGTGTTTCTGGCCTTCACGATAGTGACGCCATTACATGGTGGATTTTATAAAATCATTTACAGAGCAACAACATAGAGTCTATAATCAGATGTATTGTATAGAGCCGACCACTTTGTCGAAGATCCTACCATAACCCCTACCCTCATCTGGCTACAGTTCCACAATTTCTCCAAGATGAGTATGAATTATTGTGTTTCGTGGTATGATATATATTATTCTATAGAATACTTTTGTGATTCCCAATTATAAATTTTTCGAAGCCTATAAGGGATATTCATGTTATTGCTTTTTTTTGCAGTACCTCGCTAGCACTAAGGATGGAGCTGATAAACTCGCATCTTATCCATTTATTTTAAGTACTTAAGGGGGTCAATTGCATGATATATATGTTTATCAATAGAAACATAATTTGGCTGTTTTTGCTTGAATTTCAAACTAAACATATTCCTTCACTCCATGATGATATGAACTATTATCTCTAGATGTTGGACATTTAAAGTGTCTTGGTGACGCTCAACAAAATCTTGCTATGCAGAACCTATCCCTGATAATGTGAATTTCTTAGCTTCTTTTCATTTCAAAGTATAAAATGAACGCATCCACGTGCAATGCACGTGTGTTATACTAGTTCAATAAAAGTGATAGTAAGAGACTAACATTAAGTTACCTCAACATCAGCACCTCGATGGTAATCCATAGCTAATGTTTCTGCTGTTCTTTTTCCTTCATCATAACAACTCTTAACTCCTGAAAAGACATAAGAAAAAAAATAATGTAATGGTAATTTGCTTAGAGCCTTGAAAGGTTTTCATCAATTCAACATAAATAATTTCTTAAACAACAATTAATTCCACTAATACCGGGAAGTAGATGACTAACCTGTAGGGTTGACATGGCCCCAGTATGTCTGCGTCTGAGGATGCTCAAGTGGATCGCCATAAACTTCACTAGTACTGGTCAACAGGAACCTTGCGCCAATCCTCTTTGCCAACCCCAACATGTTTAAGGTTCCCATCACATTTGTCTTGTATGTCATGGTTAACAATTCCCAGATAAATTTGATAGGAGAATCATAAACAGAACAAAATCCTAAACAGAATAAAACTGTATGTACTTGAAACTATCTATATTAGTAATAATAATAAGAATAATACTATCATTAATAATACTTTGAAGTTAAACAGAGCAGATCAAAGGCCTAAACATAAATTTTACCATTCTAACTGAACTAGTGTTATTCCTATAAAAATAAAGAATTTACACAAACTTGGCATTTGGGAATGAAAACATCTCAAACCATGCCATACTCCATAAGAAATATAAGAAATATTGGAAAATATTCAATAGGAACTTGGAGAGACAGGGACAAGGTTTTGTCTTCAACATATTAACAGGAACTCACCCTATCAAAGGTCAATGAACTTATTATTAAACAACATACATTTCCTAGAAACATAATTCTCATCACGGTATAGATAGACAAACTAAACTTAAAAACTAACATCATACATAATTCCTTCCCCAAACCAATTAAACCACGGTATAGATAGACGACATTCCTAGCAACTAACATTAGAAAAGACAAACTTGCGCCAAGAAAATTTATCATAATTCCAAAATAGCACTTTTATTATAAAAGACAAAAAAACAGCAATTGTCCCGCATCATCATCTCCTCCAAACCCACTGCCTCCCAACATCTCCTGAATGTTGGGACAAACCCGGGCCCAATAGAGTAGGGTCGCAACAAATAGTAATGCAGAAGTAATAAAGTTAAACACAGAGATTTATGTGGAAAACCCCCTAAATGAATTTGGGGTAAAAACCACGGACAAGGATAGAAGAATCCACTATGAGGAAATTTAGGAGTTTATAATCTCTCTCTTACAAGGAGAAGCTCTCTCTATTTTTCTCTCACTCTTCTATATGTAGAGGAGTTGTTTCTGGGATTTTTAGGATTTTTCCTCCTGAAGGGTTTTAAGGCCTATTTATAGGAATCCAAAAAATATTATTTCCTAATATTTTATTATTTTCTTTAATCATTTTCCACAAGCCTAACACTGCCAAAAAAATTCGGTGCCAACCCATCACATTTTTCTTCAAAACCGGCGCATGCATGAGGATGGGGCCCGCCACACAAAAAAACAGCCGTTATCTTTGACAATCTTTTACTTGAAGATTTGATTGAGGATCAATCAATCTTCACACTATTCTTTCTATCTAGACATCTTTGTGTTGCTTACTTCTCCATCAGGCCACAGGAGGATCTACACCAAATAAATTTATCAGTATTGACTGTTTTCGTCAAAAAATCTGCTAGGTTGTCTTTGCTATGAATTTTCTCGTGATATCCACCGCTCCTTCTTCAACTCTCTCAATCAAGTAATCGAACTCGAATGTGTTTAGTCTTTGAATGAAAGGTCTGATTAAATGCAAGGCATTCCCCACAAAAGAGAGAAATCTTCTTTGTTCATGGCCGAAGTTCTTCCAAAGACCATCTTCAACTATATCGCCTATTTACAAGCTTGTGTAGCGCTACATACTCGCCAAGTTGTTGAAGTAGCCACAACCGACCGCAGCTTTGAAACCCAAATTACGTAGCCGGTAGCAAGTGCAAACACATAGTGCGTGGTGGATTTACTATTATCACGATTGTGGCGTTAAAATTGCTTATCAGCACCGAACAAGACTCTCAGAACGGGTTGATAACCGACGATCCATCCGACGGCGCGACCAACGCGCCGACGCGGATTACGCACGCGCAAGAAACGCGAAGTCGCAGCCACTAACCCATGAAGTGAGTGAGCCGCAGGCGCATTTGCAGCCGGAACGACGCCGCCGGAGAAACCCCGCACACGGCTCAACGAGGCGAAGTTGGCTAAATTCAAACGCTGACGATACTTAAATCAACCGTACTAGTCCGCCGATGCAAACGAACCGCTTGAGCTCAAAGTTAATCGGACACGACTCAATATAATGGCGACATCACCGAGCAAAACTAAGCCCGAAGACCAAGAATCGACGGAGAGTCGACGAAAACGACGCCGGACGACGGAGCCGCGACGCCGCACCTCGCCAGTGGCCAAGGTGGCTCTACATTGCCTGCCACCGCCAACTTGGCCGAGGTGCCTCGGGGCCGGTGGGAGGCTCGCCACTTTGCCGGCAGCCACTCGCCAACTTGCCCGAGGTGCTCGCCAAGTGGCCGAGCCACCCGCCGTCTACAAGACTCCTTTGTTTTTGTATAAATAGGGGGTCTTGCTCATTGAAGGTCGGATTTTGGGAATTGGGCTTGGATTTTGGCGGACTTCCAAAGAGCCCTCGAGATCTACGACGCACGTTCCGGAGCACCGGGCGCAGCCAAGTCCAGCCGACGCCGATCTATAGCGGAAGGTAAACAAGCTCGGTCGAACTACAGATACCCTCTAGGTTAAGCTTCGCCTTAACCTCGTGGATAGCGCCAGGATTTCTCCTTGTAGATCTCACCCGCCCGCGATCCTCTCCTTCGTGAGTGTGATCCCCGCAGCGCATCCTCTCCTTCGTGAGTGTGATCTCCCCAGCGCTTCGCTTCTTCGCGTGAAACGAGCCCCTCTACGCCTCAGAGTTCCGTAACCCGGTTTACCCGATTGATTGAATTGCTGTGGTCCACTGACACAATAAGTCCCCTAAGACAGTAAAGAACTCCACGCAAGCTGGTGATCCGATATAACAGATCCTCGTGTTTGTTCACTAAGGATAAAGTTGTAATCTTTTTGATTTTCATTATGCGCCTTAAAATAAAGGCATTTCTTTTGAATTTCGTTGTAGGCCAAAGAAGCCGTAAGCAAATTCAAATCAATGACAATCATCCCGACTTTTACCGCAACAAGCCGGCGACCACAATGGGAGCCAACGGCTTCAAAGAAAGAACCGTCAGGTCGCAACCGCGATCCCGATCCCGGCCATCGAGGAGGTCGAAGTTCGAGTTCACCGTAAGAAGTATGAAGAATACCTCCTCCTCGCCCGTGATCCGGGCCTCGCAGTCCAAGATGGTCTCCGCCGCAAGGAAGACCCGATCGCCTCGATGCGGAGGCGAAAATCCACCACCACCACCGCCAAGATCGCAGACAACGGTGGTTCCCTACCCTAACAACGCCAAATTTAACCCCCGTTTCATTGTGGGTCGATTCCGCACAATGGCCGCGGACTCTCCAAGAGAGCCCGCCGAGGCGACGCCACCGGGCTAAACAATTAGCCTGTAAAAGAATCAACGGATGGGGTCCGCTATGAGGCGGATCTAAGATCCAAGTTGACTCGAGGTTGAACCGAGATCGAGCCGATTCCTGCCGCGACGCAATGAATGGGTCCGAAGTCAAACGGAATCGCTCCACGCCAGAACGTATCCGAACGCCAAGGCCTAGCACGGCTTTGGTGCAACAAGCCCGCGAAGTTGAAGAGGGAGGCGCCCGAAGTCGCCGACAATGCTAGCTTGAAGCCCAAGTCCGCCGAGGCTTCAACTTCGACCAACCCAAAGATCCAAGCTTCTCGCCAGCCAGCCAACCTCGCCCCCTGCTCAAATCGAAATTGTGAGCACTTCAATAAAGTGGCATCGACGCCGGTTACCTCCGTGTTCGCGACTCAAACTTCCGCGAAGCCAACTTCGCCACCACCAGCGTGTTTGCCGCTAAGGATCGCCTAGGTCCGCTAAAGGAATCACGGGTCACCTCGACACGGGAGTCGCACCCACAAAGACAAGAAGAAACTCGCACCGCCGACCGGCTTCAAATCGAAGTCCAGAGCCCGCCGAGGATTCACACTCGCTGCTGCGACGCACGCGAAAGTGACTTATGAAAGGCCTATTTGTTCTCGGGAGACGCCTCATCCGACGATGACAACGCTATACCGAGAAGTCGCGCCAACACACGATAAGTTGCTCCAGATTCATACCGACGAAGTTGTACTATCGCGGCCGGGGTACAAGTAACTCCAAAGAGGAACGCCAGAATCAAACATGCCTTGTTTGTGCTCAAACCGATCAAGGCAAGAGCATCGAGTGCAACCGCACTAAAACGACTCGAAAAGGCGCCGGTCTTTGATAGGCTCTGCGACGAATGCCCGAACCCAAGTCAAGACGCCCGCAAGAAGAGATGGGCTCGTGGGGATGAATTGCCGAGTGTTACCATCAATATGACCGCAGAGGGACGCCACGTCGCTTCCTCGGCATCGCAACGAATGACTCGATTGCGGTCCGGACTGTTAGACAACCCATTATCGCAAGATGCGAAGGGATTACCCTCGATGATGAAGTGTCGGATGTCGGCCCGCAATGGCTTCCGATAATACAATTTCCGGCATAGGACAACCTTGCGGCGTTCATGATCAGCGGATCAAGTGTCCCGGATGCTTGAAGAGGCCCTAACCAAGCAAAAGGATAACTTTAAGCTTGAATGGAACCGCCATGCAGCAGATGAGAGCAATGCATGACCAACAGATCCAGCGATAATGAACCGCCAAGGCGAGCCGAAGTCGCCGCAATAATGTCAACTTAACAGATAGCCACACGGATTGCAGAAGGAGGCCAAAACGTAGGTGATCGTGTCGCCAAAGAAAACGCTTAGCGATAACACCGCCATTCCTCCCCAAGTTTACCCGAACGGAGACGAGGGGAAAATGAGAAAATAAAGACCTCGAGAGCAAAATCAATACTTTGATTTCCGCCAAGAGGTAAAGAAGACGGTATACCATGTCCTTACCCAAGGGAGTGGGAATCAATCCCATATCCCACAAAATTCAACCTCATCAACTTTACACCGCTTGACGGAAGGGATCGCCCACTCAAAGACTTGATCTACTTCAAGTCTCA
The DNA here is from genome assembly GCA_012295165.1 of Asparagus setaceus. Classification (NCBI taxonomy): domain Eukaryota; kingdom Viridiplantae; phylum Streptophyta; class Magnoliopsida; order Asparagales; family Asparagaceae; genus Asparagus; species Asparagus setaceus. Next base: position 14,906,028 of record CM022705.1, read on the forward strand.
TCTAGGTGTTATCTCCGCAACGAGCCCTTGATGGTTCGGTCATTCGTTGGCACCCTTCGTGGAGCCGCCTTCAATTGGTACCGCCCTCAAACCGGGAGCGCTAATAGCCGGATGATATGGAGGCCATGTTTCTCACCAATTTCTTCGACGATGACACCAGGTATCCATCGGTTCTTTGTTGGACGAGAAACGTAAAGACGGGAAAAGTGGATAACTTCGCCAAGAGGTTCGTAAATAAGGCAATGAATTGCCGAGACCGATAACGGAGAAGTTCATTCTCCAAACTTGTCATAGCAACCTGTCATTGGGCGTGTTGGAAGCAATGGAACCGTGACCGTCCGAGACCTGGAAAGATTTAAGGATACGTGGAGAGCAAGCCGAAGCATTCCCTCGAGGAGGAAGAAAGCGAGAGAGGTCACCTATGGTGGATGCTCACAAGCGTAACTTTGTCCCCGTGGCAAAGGTAAAGCGCCGCAAAGTCTGTCAGACGCTAATCAAACGCTCGAATCGCAACCACAACAGCAGCCGCAACAACGCGCACCACAAGAATCGCAGCCTCAATGGCGCCAACAAACTCGAATCGAAACCATCCGGTTCGAGGTTTCCCAAGACTTACTCGCTCAAGGACGAGGAAGTTCCGCATCTTCAAATACCTTACGGAAAATAACAAAATCCGGTTGCCCCAATTGTAAACCAAGAGGAGGCAAACAAGGTTACATATCCTAAGTATCGTGGCTTACCACAGTAGCGGTACATCATCCTACAAAGTTACGCTACCATCTCAAGGACAAGATTCAGCCTTGATCGATGTTGGAGTCATTACACCAAAACCCTCTAAAGAGAAGAAGGTGGGAGCAAATGCAATCTCCATAAGCTTCGGATCGCCTTCGATTGGTTCCAACCGACGCCAGAAGGTAGGAATGAAGATGGTGAATGAAGATCCTCACGGCAACGGAGAAGGGGCTCACAGCGACACAAAGAAACGAGAAATCCTTTGGGTCCACCCCGACTTGTCGGAAGACGCATCGCTGACTACATCCTCCGCCAAAAGGAAGTCCAAGGGAAAAGGCAAGCTATGCCATGCCGCTCAAAGAATTCCAGAAGGATGACGAAAAAGTATCCACCTTCCAATTTCCTAAGAAGAGCGGAAGTTCGCTACTAGGAGTGGACAAGAATACTCCTACAAGTATCCGACACTCCAAATCCAAACGCTAAGACACCGCCGAGCCGGGTGACCACGACTTCTCTCACCGCAGAAAGAAAAAGCAGCTGAAGCAAAGGAGAAACAGCCTCAGGTCCAGGAAGCTCAACTCCCGGCAGCCCCATTCAATCGCCCGACAGGAGGGATAGACCGGAACATCGGGCTCTCCATACCGCTGACGCCATGGCCCAGCTTGGCGAACATCCCGCCGTAATAACTTCTACGAGTTGCTCCGATTGTCAAAGGAAACCCGAAGCTCTACAAGAAGCTCGGTCGACTCGAGGTGTTTCTCACTGATCGCTTCATTCTAAGAATCGCACAACAATGCAACTTGGCAACCAAGCACTTTCCCGCATTACTTTTACAAAGGAGGATATGCGACGAGATTCCAAGCACGACGGCCGCTATACTTCACCGGTATATTGGCTCTAGTGAAGTTAACCTGATCCAAGTCGATCCGGTTCCGCCAGTGAGCATTATGCCCTGGCCTCATGTATCACCTTGAATCCCCGCCAAAGCCGGCATCAACAGCACAATGATCTATGGGTTTAACACCGCTGGTCTCGCCGCTGGTAAGATCCTGATAAAGTGCCAAATGGGGAATTTAAAGTCCAAGTCACCGCTATGTGATTGACGCAGACTTCCTATAACTTATTGTTGGGTCGACCTTGGATCCACGGTAACGCTATAGTCCCATCTACTCTTCATCGGTGTCTCAAATATGTAGACACTAATAATGAGGTCAAGACGGTGGTCGCGACAAACACCGCTTAAGGGGTGGAGAATTATTTTATCGATTCTCTCCTCTACTGTAATGAGTCCGAATCAATCATCGCCCAAGGCACGACAGCGTGAAGAAGCCGATTCGGCCGCTTGATTATAGTGGTGGTTTTGTTTTAAAAGACATTGTACCCCTTGTAATCAATCTTGACGATGAAGAATCGCCGATGAACATTGTAATTGGCAAATTGCCGATGAATCAATAAATGACGATTTAGAGTACCCTTTGTCTTTGAATGATGTAATGGCGAGGTTTATACAACCATCCGTAGTTGCACTTACCAACTCGGCCTTCTTGCTTTACACAAAAGCAATTCCAGACTCCTTTGGGACAACACTCGCCATCCCACCTAAGATCAAGTAGTGAAAAGACTTGGTTTACGGAAAAAGAGATGCGCTCCAACGCCTAATCATTTCTTAGAAGAAGATGAAGATGACAACGGGCCTATCCTCAACACATTCAGATATAGTCCGTAGACACCGGGTATCATGAAGAAGTGGGGTGCGACTTGACACGAGGAGAAGGTCTATGTTTGGTGAGGTCCTCGAGTCCCTCCTAAAGCTGCATATGTCCCAAAAGGGAAGCCGATAACTACTATGCATTTAGAAGGGATTGGGATACTAATCCTCCTCGAAGATGAATGCTCATGGCTAATTGATGATAATCCACGATGAGGGAGATGGACATTCGCCCGATTCTTCGGCTTGGGATTCCACACACCTCTGAGAAGCTTTCAAGGCTTTGATGTCAAATATGGCTACTTCCGATCCCCGCTACTATTGAGGGTGATGAAGATATGCCAACATGGGAAGACCCATGGATCCATCAACTCGAGAGCCTTGGGATAGATTCAACAAAGAGAACCCCCACTAAGGGCGAGGTAGTCGAGGTTAATATGGGTGATGAGGAGCATCCTAAGCTCATAAACATCAGCAATACCCTTCCCTCGGAAGAGAAAGAAGAGTTGATCGCCTCTAATCAGGAATATATCGATGTATTCGCTGGAGTTATGAGGACATGCCAGACTCGACCCTAATGTAGCGACACATCGCCAACATCAAGGTGGATGTCAAACCGCCAGCAACCGAAGACGTTTCGCCCACTAATCTTGCAGCAATCGTCGACTAAGTGAAGAAACTCATAGAATCGATTCATCGAGGAAATTCAACATCCGGATTGGGTGGCTAATATAGTCCCCATCATGAAGAAGAATGGTTCGATCAGATCTGTGGTCGACTACGCAGATCCAATGTCGCTGTCTAAAAGACGACTTCCTCTTCCAATCACCGATGTCATAGTCGACAATACGTGTGGATTTGAAAGAATGTCGCTCATGGATGGTTTCTGGTATAATCAAATCAAGATGCACCCCGATGACGCCAAACACACAAATCGTTTCCATCCAGTATATTTTGCTACGGTCATGCCGTCGGCTTTAAAGAACGCCGTGCAACATACCAACAGCAATGACAGATTTTCCAGATCATCTTCGAAACGGCCGAATGCTACGCCGACGCATTTGGTCGTAAAAGCGTGACAAAGGAGATCACATCAAAGATCTTGAACGGTATTCGAGCTCATGCGAACTCATCGCCTAAAGATGAATCCCCGCCAAATCCTTCCTTGGAATGTCCAGGGCAAGTTCTCGATTCGTCAGTTCAACAATAAAAGGAATCACCTTGATCCCGACAGTGAAGGTAATTCAAGAGTTGCAACCTCCGAAACTGAGAACTCGGGGTTACAAGGGCGATCATGACATCCGACGGTTCATATCGAACCTATCCGAAGTGCCAACCTCAGGTCAGAAAAAATTTCATCAAGATACCAATATCCGAAACACTATCGATGAAGGTTACAAGTCGACGACTTTCACGATAACAAAGGAGAATCGGTTAATGTTCCAGAGTACAAGGATTACAAGTTGACAATCCTTGTGAAAAGAGATCACAAGTATTGATCTCTTCAAAGCAAAACGGACTTATCCCCGCTTCAATCCAAAACGCGGAGCACATGGCCCGCTGCTCAAGCCCAAAACGCGGAGCACATGGCCCGCTGCTCAAGCCCAAAACGCGGAGCACATGGCCCGCTGCTCAAGCCCAAAACGCGGAGCACATGGCCCGCTGCTCAAGCCCAAAACGCGGAGCACATGGCCCGCTTTCAATCCAAAACGCGGAGCACATGGCCCGCTGCTCAAGCCCAAAACGCGGAGCACATGGCCCGCTTCAATTCAAAATGCGGAGCACATGGCCCGCTGCTCAAGCTCAAAACGCAGACGCTGAGGCTTGTTCCAAAACGCTGAGCACATGGCCCGCTGCTCAAGCTCAAAACGCTGCACACATGGCCCGCTGCTCAAGCTCAAAACGCAGACGCTGAGGCTTGTTCCAAAACGCCAACTACGCGCTTTGACTCGCTCAAACACGATCTTAACAGTTCCAAAACTATTTTGCACGATCCGAGGGCCATTAACCCTCATTTAGGAGCGATTATAGGTCGCTACACCCCTTAAAACCCTATAAATAGCCAAAGGCTCGGCAGGTGGAAGGGGCTTTTCCTCTCGACATGCGCTTTTGAGGGAGGTTGTGTTGGCTTAGAGGAGGCTTCTTTGGATTGGCCTCTTCGCTCTCTGCTTGGCATACAAACTCGCGGCAGAGTTACAAAACTCATATCTTGAGTTATCAAACTCGTTAGAGTTATAAACTTGCTTTATGAAGTTCTTAGACTTGCTCTCGCGAAGTTCTTTTTCAACCTCGCCCCACGAAGTCAAGACGGTCGGATCGCCAACGGATACAAGATTCAAGCTCCCACCGCTACCGTGAAGAACCCGATTAAATAAAGGGAAGGGTCTCCGCTGATCATTCCTCTTTGTAAATCGGGCAACCAATCGAGGAATTTGTAATTTCTTTTTATCTAAGTCGCTTAGAGAGAGAGATTGCATTTCGAGAGTTGTATTTATTCTTTCTTTAAAATCAATTGGAAGGGATAATCTTTATTTTACGCCTTTAAATTTCCTCAACAAAAGATGGCGACTCCGGGGACTAGCTTCACAGATGAAGAAGTGGTGGCAACCGACGCCAAGCTCATCGACGATCGCTGAAACTCCTCAATCAGAGTTCGACAAGCCAAGTTCGAGGAGGCACTCTCCTCCGATCCCTTAGCCCCAAGGCTATGCGAAGATCCACAAAGCTCTAAGGAGGCCAAAGCCCATTCGCTTACGGGCTAACCTGACGCTGAAGATGGTGATGTCGCCGCAAAAGCCTCAAATCAGCGGTGGAGGCCGCCGCCAAGAACACACCAGATGGCTAATCGACCAACCAACGCTAACTTCGCTATGGAGCCAACGCGATCCCGAAGCCAAGGCTTACGTAACGCAAGCCTCGCTATATGTTCAACACGAGCTCGCAAAGCCGATCAACGCGAACCTCAATGCGCTTTAATACCAAAACGCTGGTCCCAACCCCGCTCAATTGCTCAAACGCCAACCTCGCTCACCAGTTGCACGCCATCCTCGCCCTCACTATAAAACGCGTCACAACCCCGCTCAATTGCTCAAACGCCAACCTCGCTCACCAGTTGCACGACTCGCCCCCACTATAAAACGCTGGTCACAACCCCGCTCAATTGCTCAAACGCCAACCCGCTCGGCATGGGTTGCAAGCTAACCTCATGCCCCTATCCCGAGACGCTGGTCTCAACCCCGCCCAAGCATTCAAACGCGACCTAGCGCTTCACAATCTAAAACGCTGGTCCGAACTCGCTCAAATGCTCAAACGCTGATCTTCGCGCCAAGTGCCAAATCATCGCATATCGACGCCGCCACATGCGCCAAGCCGCCGGTGTTTGACCAATTGACAAATATCATTTGGTCCAACGAACCACTGCATTCTCACAGAAGGAGGCTTCAGAGGTCAATACCTTGGAGTCACTTCTAACATGATCGAGTAGGCAGATCGTCAATCTCTAGCTCTAATGAGCGAGGCAAATCGGTCCCCGACTTGAAAGAGGCTTTGAATGACTCGGCCGGAGTTTACCGACATACTGACTCAACAGGGTCATACCCCGTCAATTATCACAAGTTGGTGAAGGAATTGAGTCTCGATGATGAGCATTCACCATCGCGAATCTCAATCCTCTAGTTCTTTCATAGAGCATGTGAGCGCCGTTTCACACGAGACCGCTGAAGATTTCAAGAAGAGGCTCAAGAGTATCGCTATGATGCAAGAGGCCTGCGATCACAACAAGAGTCCATCGATCAACTTGAGATATGATAAACCAACTTGTTGCGATAGAGCTCAACTTCGATAGTCGACTCAACACTTCAGCCAAAATCATCACGGAGGAGGAGTGAATCCTTAAAACGAGAAGAAAAATGAATGAAGCTCCCGATCAAGAAGCTCATCACGTAGAATCCTCTTCAAAAGGGGAGAGGCCAAAATGAACAAAGTCCTCAATCGGCAAAAATGCGAGAACCGAAGCCCGCCAATGCCATGGTTAATAGGTGCGAGCTCCAAGATCGTGGTTGTCGACCGTATCCCGTAATGGGATACCGCCTCCTTATCCTCCAAAATTCAAAGTCCCTACGCTACAAGCTTTCACGCACGGGTCACCGAACCAACATATCTACCATTTTAAGTCACGATCGAATGGGATGTCAAACGATGCCATAACATCTCGTTTGTTCATTGGCACCCTCAAGGGGTTGCCTTTGAATGGTTCACGAAACCGCCCGGATGTATCCGTAAATGGGCGATTTAGAGAGACTCTTCGCACGCATTCTTTGAAGATGACACGTAAATCACTGCCACTTCTCTCCTTGCCCTTAAGCAAAAGGAGGGAGAGCCTATCAAAGTCTTCGCCGAACGGTTCCGGCATGGCTCTTCGATGCTCGATGTATGACATACCGCCTGATTGACACCTGCCGCACAATTTACAAACCAATCTCCTAGCTCGAATGGGGTTGCCAAATGTCGCTCCCGAAACAACTAGTCTCCTGTATGCAACAGTCAAGTAATTATTGCTAGGATTGAAGAGGAGGAGGCTGACTCACGAAGACACGGCTATTGATGAGGCTCTAAATCCTGGCGAGACTTCGGTTAGTATCGACCTAGAATAATTACGATCGGGGTTGATTATCTATTATTTTCCGAGTAGAATAATAAATTCTAAATATTGTCAAGTTAACAAAACACTTTTGACAATGTAAGCACTTTAACGCATACAGCATTACCAAAATCGATTTATCAATCCTCTCCAATAGGATGATAAGTCTACAAAGTTGCTCCAATCGCAACGCATCCTTGTCATGTTAACCTCACACCTCGACAATCAACTTATCAATCCTCTCCAATAGGATGATAAGTCCACAAAGTTGCTCCAATCGCAACGTATCCTTGTCATGTTAACCTCACACCTCTGACAATCAACTTATCAATCCTCTCCAATAGGATGATAAGTCCACAAAGTTGCTCCAATCGCAACGTATCCTTGTCATGTTAACCTCACACCTCTGACAATCAACTTATCAATCCTCTTCAATAGGATGATAAGTCTACAAAGTTGCTCCAATCACAACGTATCCTTGTCATGTTAACCTCGCACCTCTGACAATCAACTTATCAATCCTCTCCAATAGGATGATAAGCCCACAAAGTTGCTCACATCGCAACGCAATCCCACAAAGTTAAGATTAGCTCGCCTCGCAATAGCTTAATTCTTTTCGACATTAACTTATCGACTCTCTTCAATAGAGCGATGAGTCCACAAAGTTGCTCCAATCGCAACGCATCCTTGTCATGTTAACCTCACACCTCTGACAATCAACTTATCGACTCTCTTCAATAGAGCGATAAGTCCTCAAGGTTGTTATTAATAACACCACAATCCACACGCAGGGGAATTTTATCCCAATCCTAAGAGATAAGCCCGCATCTAATACATGCACCGTAGTCTATTCCCGTGAGAAAGACGGCTTCACGATTCAACATCGTAGCATTAAGCCTAAAGAGTTTTATTCTTTAGCACAACGCCACATGCGTAACGGATTTAGATAATCGCATGCTAGCCCGATTCAAACGGTAATCGGTAAAGGCTCATCAAGTCCGTTGATGGTGGGGTTGGCCAATAACCCTAAAGTCAACACCTAACACGCGCTGCCGGGTTTAGTCTTTTACCGATCGAAGAAGACACCGAATTTAAATCGGGAATTTTATCTCAAACCTAAGAGATAAGCCCGCATCTAATACATGCACCGTAGTCTATTCCCGCGAGAAAGACGGCTTCACGATTCAACATCGTAGCATTAAGCCTAAAGAGTTTTATTCTTTAGCACAACGCCACATGCGTAACGGATTTAGATAATCAGATGCTAGCCCGATTCAAACGGTAATCGGTAAAGGCTCATCAAGTCCGTTGATGGTGGGGTTGGCCAATAACCCTAAAGTCAACACCTAACAGCGTTAGGTTAGTCTCTTGCCCGTAAAGGCGACAAAGTCTACGATTCAACATCGTAGCATTAAGCCTAAAGAGTTTTATTCTTTAGCACAACGCCACATGCGTAACGGATTTAGATAATCAGATGCTAGCCCGATTCAAACGGTAATCGGTAAAGGCTCATCAAGTCCGTTGATGGTGGGGTTGGCCAATAACCCTAAAGTCAACGCCAACACGCTGTTTGCTAGTCTCTTGCCCGTAAAGGCGACAAAGTCTACGATTCAACATCGTAGCACAACGCCACGCATGCAGGCTTAACTCCTCAAATTTGCTTAAATCGCAATCAACTTATCAATCCTCCTCAATAGGATGATAGGTCCTCAAAGTTGCTCCAATCGCAACGCATCTTCATCAAGACAACACCATACCTCGATGATATAATCAACTTATCAATCCTCCTCAATAGGATGATAGGTCCTCAAAATCTTGTTCAAATTATAAGTACCCAATTTTATCAAGTTAACTCCACACCTCGATAAAATCAACTTATCAATCCTCTCCAATAGGATGATAAGCCCACAAAGTTGTTCAAATTACAACACAATCCTATTAAAATCGGTACACATCCTCGTGAGTTTGATAACCAACTTATCAATCCTCCAATAGGATGATAAGTCTACAAAGTTGCTCCAATCACAGCGTATCCTTGTCATGTTAACCTCACACTCGACAATCAACTTATCAATCCTCCTCAATAGGATGATAAGCCCACAAAGTTGCTCACATCGCAACGCAATCCCACAAAGTTAAGATTAGCTCGTCTCGTTATTAGCAAAGCCTCTTACGACAATTAACTTATCGACTCTCTTCAATAGGCGATGAGTCCACAAAGTTGCTCCAATCGCAACGCATCCTTGTCATGTTAACCTCACACTCGACAATCAACTTATCGACTCTCTTCAATAGGCGATAAGTCCTCAAGGTTGTTATTAATAACACCACAATCCACGCCACACGCGTGGGGAATTTTATCCCTAATCCTAAGTAGGGATAAGCACGCATCTAATACATGCAGTGGGTAGTCTATTCAGTGAGAAAGGCGAAGCCTACGTATTCAACATCGTAGCATTAAGCCTAAAGAGTTTTATTCTTTTAGCACAGCGTCACATCACCGAGCGGATTTAGATAATCGCATGCTAGCCCGATTCAAACGGTAATCGGTAAAGGCTCATCAAGTCCGTTGATGGTGGGGTTGGCCAATAACCCTAAAGTCAACACCTAACAGCGTTAGGTTTAGTCTTTTACCGATCGAAGAAGACACCGAATTTAAATCGGGAATTTTATCTCAAACCTAAGAGATAAGCGCATCTAATACATGCGGTAGGGTAGTCTATTCAGTGAGAAAGGCGAACCCTCATTATTCAACATCGTAGCATTAAGCCTAAAGAGTTTTATTCTTTTAGCACAGCGTCATCACGAGCAGTTTAGATAATCGTATGCTAGCGATTCAAGCGGTGTCGGTAAAGGCTCATCAAGTCCGTTGATGGTGGGGTTGGCCAATAACCCTAAAGTCAACACCTAACAGCGTTAGGTTAGTCTCTTGCCCGTAAAGGCGACAAAGTCTACGATTCAACATCGTAGCACAGCGTCCGTCTTGGCGAACTCCTCAAATTTGCTTAAATCGCAATCAACTTATCAATCCTCCTCAATAGGATGATAGGTCCTCAAAGTTGCTCCAATCGCAACGCATCTTCATCAAGACAACACCATACCTCGATGATATAATCAACTTATCAATCCTCCTCAATAGGATGATAGGTCCTCAAAATCTTGTTCAAATTATAAGTACCCAATTTTATCAAGTTAACTCCACACCTCGATAAAATCAACTTATCAATCCTCTCCAATAGGATGATAAGCCCACAAAGTTGTTCAAATTACAACACAATCCTATTAAAATCGGTACACATCCTCGTGAGTTTGATAACCAACTTATCAATCCTCCTCAATAGGATGATAAGTCCACAAAGTTGCTCCAATCGCAATGTATCCTTATCATGTTAACCTCACACCTCTGACAATCAACTTATCAATCCTCCAATAGGATGATAAGCCCCAAAGCCTTGTTAACACCACAAGCCCAAAGCCTTGTTAACACCACAAGCCCAAAGCCTTGTTAACACCACAAGCCCGAAGCCTTGTTAACACCACAAGCCCGAAGCCTTGTCCAAACCACAAGCCCAAAGCCTTGTTCAAACCACAAGCCCAAAGCCTTGTTCAAACTACAAGCCCAAAGCCTTGTTCACACCACAAGCCCAAAGCCTTGTTCACATCACGCCTTAAACCTTGTTCAAATCACAGTTTCATATTTTGTCCCCCGACAAACCTAAACTTATCGACTCTCATCAATAGAGCGATAGGTCCTCAAAATCTTGTTCAAATTATAAGTACCCAATTTTATCAAGTTAACTCCACACCTCGATAAAATCAACTTATCGACTCTCTTCAATAGAGCGATAGGTCCTCAAAATCTTGCTCAAACCACAAGTACCCAACTTTATCAAGTTAACTCCACACCTCGATAAAATCAACTTATCGACTCTCTTCAATAGAGCGATAAGTCCTCAAAAATCATCATCAAGTTAAAAATTTCACCTCGATGATAAAACCAATTTATCAACTCTTTGCGATAGAGTGATAAGTCCCCAAAAGCTTGTTCAAACAACAAGTATGAAAGGCATGCCAAGTTAACACTATACTTTTGGCACCTTAAAGAAAAGTCTAAAAGACTTAGTTGGAAATGGGAAATATCCTCGCTGCTTTTACTCATAAAACGCCAAGGACCACCCCCGCTTCAACACAAAACGGAGGGTCGCACCGCCGCTTTAAACACGTAACGCATGGCCGCCCGTGTTTCAACTTCAAATCGCGAGGATCAGTCTCACGTAGCAAAGTTCAAGACGCTACGGTCACTCCTGCATTTTAAAAGCAAAAACGCCAGAGGTCACCCATGCAAGGCTTAATGACTAGCATGGACAAAAGCGTAACATGACTTCTTTGAAGACGTAATGAGGAGCAATACCTTCTCGTGATCAAGCAAAGAAGATATCCAGTATTCAAAGCTCGTCCTACCAACCGCGAACTTTCAAAAACTTTGGAAGGGGTTCTGTAGGCTGTAAAAAAAATTTCTACTGAAGACAGCCAATATCCGCGAAACACTATCGATGAAGGTTACAAGCTGACGACTTTCACGATAACAAAGGAGAATCGAAGCTAATGTTTCGAGTATAAGGATTACAAGTTGACAATCCTTGTGAAAAGAGATCACAAGTATTGATCTCTTCAAACCAAAACGCTGGACTTATCCCCGCTGCTTCAATTCAAAATGCGGAGCACATGGCCCGCTGCTCAAGCCCCAAACGCTGAGCACATGGCCCGCTGCTTCAATTCAAAATGCGGAGCACATGGCCCGCTGCTCAAGCCCCAAACGCTGAGCACATGGCCCGCTGCTTCAATTCAAAATGCGGAGCACATGGCCCGCTGCTCAAGCCCCAAACGCTGAGCACATGGCCCGCTGCTTCAATTCAAAATGCGGAGCACATGGCCCGCTGCTTCAATTCAAAATGCGGAGCACATGGCCCGCTGCTTCAATTCAAAATGCGGAGCACATGGCCCGCTGCTTCAATTCAAAATGCGGAGCACATGGCCCGCTGCTCAAGCTCAAAACGCTGCGATTAACAAAATTTCGCTGCTCAAGCTCAAAACGCTGCACACATGGCCCGCTCAAGCTCAAAACGCTGCACACATGGCCCGCTCAAGCTCAAAACGCGAGACGCTGGCTTGTTCCAAAACGCTAACTATGCTGACTCGCTCAAACACGCATCTTAACAGTTCCAAAGCTGTTTTGCGCGATCGAGGGCCATTAACCCTCATTTAGGAGCGACATAGGGTCAGCTTACACCTTAAAACCCTATAAATAGCCAAAGGCTCGGCAGTGGAAGGGGCTTTTCCTCTCGACCGCCGCTTTTGAGGGAGGTTGTGTTGGCTTAGAGGAGGCTTTGATTGGCCTCTTCGCTCGGCTTGGCATACAAACTCGCAGAGTTACAAAACTCATATCTTGAGTTATCAAACTTCGTTAGAGTTATAAACTTGCTTTATGAAGTTCTTAGACTTGCTCTGCGAGTTCTTTTTCAACCTCGCCCCACGAGTCAAGACGGTCGGATCGCCAACGGATACAAGATTCAAGCTCCCACCGCTACCGCGGAAGAACCCAGATTAAATAAAGGGAAGGGTCTCCTGATCATTCCCTCTTTTGTAAATCGGCAACCGATCGAGGAATTTATAATTTCTTTTTATCTAAGTCGCTAGAGAGAGAGATTGCATTTCGAGAGTTGTATTTATTCTTTCTTTAAAATCAATTGGAAGGGATAATCTTTATTTTCTGACTTTAAATTTCCTCATGAACACAACCGTTCTCCAAGTTGAACAAGAAGGGCGGTCGCTTATTTGGGACGACGTCCGTGAAGCCGCTCGAGGAGATAAAATCGTATCTCGCTAAACCTCCTCGCTCTGTTGCACCGCGATCGGAAAACCGCTCCTCGATCTACGCCAAGGCAACGGATCACTCGTTGCCTTTACCGCATTGTGACGACGACCGTCACCAACAGCGGTGTATTACCCGAGCCAACATTGGTCGGCGCCGAAGTCTCGATACCAATGGTCGGAAGCGTTGGTTTGCATTAGTGTTCGCGATTCGTAAAATGCGACACTATTTAGCCGGACAGACGATTTATGTTATCTCTAGCGTAAATCGGTCAGGATATTTATGACCCACCGCTTCAATGAGTTGGCGTTTGGCGAAATGGGCCTTGCTCTTGTCCCAATCGACTGCACTTCAAACAACGTAAGTCACCAAAAAGCGATTTATGATCTCTTGGTCGCCAACCCGACAACGGACGCAGCTGAGTTATATGATGATCTCGGGATGAAGTTCGAAGTCAACACTACATCGCACCAACAAATATGGCGATTGTATTTTGACGGAGCCGGGCCACTAATGTGGCAAGTACCCGGATGTTCTAAAATCTCGAGTCGGAGTTGTCTTGATTTCCGGAATCATGTCATGCCCGTGCTTATTCACTCACCGAACCTTGTTCCAATAACGAGTCAATACAACGCTGCATTATGACTTAGCTTCAAAGAGCCGGGGTCGAATATCTCAAGCCGCATGGAGATTCACAACCGATAGTTAAGCGTGTCCGTGACTAACGGTGAGAAACCCCGACCGGTCCCCTATCATCGGTAGCCGTTGAAATGGCGGACTCATTGAAGGATTCTTCATCGAATATATCCCACGCCCAAAACGCCACGCAGATGCACTGGCGGGCGTAATGTGGTGCGTAGCACACCTTCCCGAGACCGAGCAACTAGTTACGGTCAGACTCACCAACTCTTCGCACCATTCTACGATGAGGCACAAGAAGGTAAGGGGTAGTTACCAAAGAAGTACATGCAACCCAAACCAAGTTGGAGCCGAGATTGGCTTTCTATCATCGATTACGTCTTACATGGTATTCTACCGTAAGACGGAAGGAGAGAGAGTCAATCCGCTAAGAGCTCCAAGATTCTTTTACGTAAACCCGATGCTATATCGCCGGGCAACGATGGTCTTTTACTCCGATGCCTCTCAAACAAAGAGGCGTAAGAGGTCCTTCGAAGCACACAAAGGTGAATGTGGTGCACACCACCGTCCCAAACTCTACGATCGAATTAGGAGAATGGGCTACTTTTGGCCCACAATGATTAATGACGCAATGAAGCACGCCGAAATGCCATGCGTGTCAAATTCCGCGAAATTATATGCATCACCACCGAGCAATTTCGCATCCTACCACATCCCGCCATTCGAGATGGGGAATGGACGTAGGTCCCATTTTCCTCCGCCGCTAAAGGAGATCGGTTTATTCTAGCGATCACCGACTTTCCAAGTGGGTCAAGCAATCCCACTAAAAGAGGTCAGGCAGTACCGCCGCCGATTCATCAAACACCATGTCATCTATCGACATGGTGTCCCAAGACGGATCGCATGACAACGGTCCCCAATTTATCGAATTTCCATCGTTTTATAAAAATTCAAGATACAAGATGTCTCGCCTACCCTATAATCCAAAGAAATAATGGGTTAGCCGAGGCTCAACAAGACGATCATCAAGATTTTGTCGAAGCTTGTGAAGAATAACAAGCCGACCGGATGATAAACTCTGAGAAGCACTCTCGCATATCGCATCCAACGACGCCGACAGAGCTACCCCGCACTCTCCGGCTCACGGGTGTGAAGCAATTCTCCGCTGGAAATCCAGATTCACACTTCGCCGCCCTTTGCAAAGTAGATGACGACCAAGAGCAACATCAAAAACGCCTCGAAGAGCTTGAGATGTTAGATGAGAAGCGCTGGAGGCTCAACAATGCATTGAGTTCTATCAAGCTAGGATGTCGAGGGCTTTCAACAAGAAAGTTCGACAGAGAACCTTTAAGGAGGAGATCTCGCCCTGCCGCCGACAATCGATAATCCTTACCTCTAAAAGAAAGGTAAATTGAACCCAAATGGGAAGGACCGTTTATAATAGACACAGCCTATTCAACGGTGCATATCGCCTTATCACACGATCGGCGACCGCAATTAATGCCGATAAATGGGAAGTTTCAAAAGTATTATCCTTAGTACATTCAGATAACCCATTTTGATGAGAAGTTCCTCGAGAGAATATCTCACTCATATTCATGAGGATAACCCTAAATTATTGTGTTTTCCTCCAAAATTCTCTCACCGATCAAATTCATTGACGGTGGGCCCACTAAAACCTCTCTCGTCCAACCACCAAGAATTCCCTCTCGATTCCTTCCACCTAACGAGGTCCACTTTCAAATTCCGTTAGCAATCCTACAAAAGAGAAAGCTATCCATACCCTTCCTAGATTTTCTGAGTGGAGATCCCACTCTTAGTTTCTCATCGGAAATAGAATACATTCTTCCTTTCCCACCTTCACCGAGATAGGACACATCCTTCCTCTTGAAGCAAGAGATAGAATACATTCTTCCTCTCTTGTCTTAGATTCTGAGTGGAGATCCCACTCTTAGTTTCATCTTTCAAGATTCTCAAGATGGAGATCCCATTTTCAGCCTCTTTCACCGAAACAGACAAAAATCCTTCCTTTCAAAGACCCTGAGATAGAGACAAGATCCTCCTTCCTCTCCATCAATAAGAGATAGGATACAAAACCTTCCTCTCTTATCTCAAATTGTGAGCACCGGAGATAGGACACAAAACCTTCCTCTCCACCGGCAAGAGATAGGATACAAAACCTTCCTCTCTTGTTCATCCCTTTACCCTGAGATAGGAGACAAGATCCTCCTTCCTCTCCATCAATAAGAGATAGGATACAAAACCTTCCTCTCTTATCTCAAATTCGTGAGCACTGGAGATAGGACACAAAACCTTCCTCTCCACCGGCAAGAGATAGGATACAAAACCTTCCTCTCTTGTTCATCCCTTACCCTGAGATAGGAGACAAGATCCTCCTTCCTCTCCACCCGGAAATAGAATACATTCTTCCTTTCCCCGCCACTGGAGATAGGACACATCCTTCCTCTTGAAGCAAGAGATAGAATACATTCTTCCTCTCTTGTCTTAGATTCTCGGTGGAGATCCCACTCTTAGTTTCATCTTTCAAGATTCTCAAGATGGAGATCCCATTTTAGAGTCTCTTTCCTTTGGAAGCAGGACAAAATCCTTCGCTTTTGGGAGATAGGAGACAAGATCCTCCTTCCTCTCCATCAATAAGAGATAGGATACAAAACCTTCCTCTCTTATCTCAAATTAATTGAGCACACGGAGATAGGACACAAAACCTTCCTCTCCTTTGGCAGAGATAGGATACAAAACCTTCCTCTCTTGTTCATCCCTTACAGGAGATAGGAGACAAGATCCTCCTTCCTCTCCACCCGGAAATAGAATACATTCTTCCTTTCCCACCTCAATCAACCTTATGCGGTTCAACCCTTCTCAGGTCAAAGAAGGGGCCAAGATTCATCTTGGGGTATTTTATCCGAAGCCTAAGAAGGGATAAAGCCAGCGCCTTACAGCGTTGCGGTTTAGTCTTTCTCCGATTGAAGAAGACACGAGTTCGATTACGGGGCATTTTATCCGAAGCCTAAGAAGGGATAAAGCCAGCGCCTTACAGCGTTGCGGTTTAGTCTTTCTCCGATTGAAGAAGACACGAGTTCGATTACGGGGCATTTTATCCGAAGCCTAAGAAGGGATAAAGCCAGCGCCTTACAGCGTTGCGGTTTAGTCTTTCTCCGATTGAAGAAGACACGAGTTCGATTACGGGGCATTTTATCCGAAGCCTAAGAAGGGATAAAGCCAGCGCCTTACAGCGTTGCGGTTTAGTCTTTCTCCGATTGAAGAAGACACGAGTTCGATTACGGGGCATTTTATCCGAAGCCTAAGAAGGGATAAAGCCAGCGCCTTACAGCGTTGCGGTTTAGTCTTTCTCCGATTGAAGAAGACACGAGTTCGATTACGGGGCATTTTATCCGAAGCCTAAGAAGGGATAAAGCCAGCGCCTTACAGCGTTGCGGTTTAGTCTTTCTCCGATTGAAGAAGACACGAGTTGATTACGGGGCATTTTATCCGAAGCCTAAGAAGGGATAAAGCCAGCGCCTTACAGCGTTGCGGTTTAGTCTTTCTCCGATTGAAGAAGACACGAGTTGATTACGGGGCATTTTATCCGAAGCCTAAGAAGGGATAAAGCCAGCGCCTTACAGCGTTGCGGTTTAGTCTTTCTCCGATTGAAGAAGACACGAGTTCGATTACGGGGCATTTTATCCGAAGCCTAAGAAGGGATAAAGCCAGCGCCTTACAGCGTTGCGGTTTAGTCTTTCTCCGATTGAAGAAGACACGAGTTGATTACGGGGCATTTTATCCGAAGCCTAAGAAGGGATAAAGCCAGCGCCTTACAGCGTTGCGGTTTAGTCTTTCTCCGATTGAAGAAGACACGAGTTCGATTACGGGGCATTTTATCCGAAGCCTAAGAAGGGATAAAGCCAGCGCCTTACAGCGTTGCGGTTTAGTCTTTCTCCGATTGAAGAAGACACGAGTTGATTACGGGGCATTTTATCCGAAGCCTAAGAAGGGATAAAGCCAGCGCCTTACAGCGTTGCGGTTTAGTCTTTCTCCGATTGAAGAAGACACGAGTTCGATTACGGGGCATTTTATCCGAAGCCTAAGAAGGGATAAAGCCAGCGCCTTACAGCGTTGCGGTTTAGTCTTTCTCCGATTGAAGAAGACACGAGTTCGATTACGGGGCATTTTATCCGAAGCCTAAGAAGGGATAAAGCCAGCGCCTTACAGCGTTGCGGTTTAGTCTTTCTCCGATTGAAGAAGACACGAGTTCGATTACGGGGCATTTTATCCGAAGCCTAAGAAGGGATAAAGCCAGCGCCTTACAGCGTTGCGGTTTAGTCTTTCTCCGATTGAAGAAGACACGAGTTCGATTACGGGGCATTTTATCCGAAGCCTAAGAAGGGATAAAGCCAGCGCCTTACAGCGTTGCGGTTTAGTCTTTCTCCGATTGAAGAAGACACGAGTTCGATTACGGGGCATTTTATCCGAAGCCTAAGAAGGGATAAAGCCAGCGCCTTACAGCGTTGCGGTTTAGTCTTTCTCCGATTGAAGAAGACACGAGTTCGATTACGGGGCATTTTATCCGAAGCCTAAGAAGGGATAAAGCCAGCGCCTTACAGCGTTGCGGTTTAGTCTTTCTCCGATTGAAGAAGACACGAGTTCGATTACGGGGCATTTTATCCGAAGCCTAAGAAGGGATAAAGCCAGCGCCTTACAGCGTTGCGGTTTAGTCTTTCTCCGATTGAAGAAGACACGAGTTCGATTACGGGGCATTTTATCCGAAGCCTAAGAAGGGATAAAGCCAGCGCCTTACAGCGTTGCGGTTTAGTCTTTCTCCGATTGAAGAAGACACGAGTTCGATTACGGGGCATTTTATCCGAAGCCTAAGAAGGGATAAAGCCAGCGCCTTACAGCGTTGCGGTTTAGTCTTTCTCCGATTGAAGAAGACACGAGTTCGATTACGGGGCATTTTATCCGAAGCCTAAGAAGGGATAAAGCCAGCGCCTTACAGCGTTGCGGTTTAGTCTTTCTCCGATTGAAGAAGACACGAGTTCGATTACGGGGCATTTTATCCGAAGCCTAAGAAGGGATAAAGCCAGCGCCTTACAGCGTTGCGGTTTAGTCTTTCTCCGATTGAAGAAGACACGAGTTCGATTACGGGGCATTTTATCCGAAGCCTAAGAAGGGATAAAGCCAGCGCCTTACAGCGTTGCGGTTTAGTCTTTCTCCGATTGAAGAAGACACGAGTTCGATTACGGGGCATTTTATCCGAAGCCTAAGAAGGGATAAAGCCAGCGCCGCTGAGTTCCTGCTCGAGCTCTACCATCCTCGCTCCAAAGAAATACACAAAACCAAAAGTGTCCCACTAAGACGGCTTCAGCAAATGCTAGCCTCCAATGATGCCCGGCTCCTCACAGATGTGAACTTCGAGTCCAAGACGACGAGCATCCCCGCCAAGCCGCCGCAATGTGGCCGGGATGCACTAACTGCCGATATTCTCCCATGCCGCCTAGCCCTACTCCAAATAGGATTACGAGTATAAACCACCTCGTTCTTAACGAAGTTCCCGGAGAATATTACCATATTCTTAAGGATAACTTCGATAACCCTCATTTCTCCCCACTGGGACCTCAAGGAGGGATAAAATTACGGCGAGGCTTATATCGACGACAACGCGTTTCCCGAAAGGACTCCTCCCATCAGACAGTCGATTCATGCATCCTCACCGAGGGCCTACCAATCAACAATTGGGAAGAATACCTCCCACCGTGGATGAACACACGCAACGAAGTGATGCAAGAGCGACACCAACCAACGAAGTCGCCGACGGGATTCACCGATCAACGGTTCGAATCCATCAAGAATTCCCATCAACGGAGGAACCTCGATGGTCAATTGGGCGACAATCCACCGACACGAAGTCAACAGCAAATGAACTCAATTAGCTACGCTTTGAAATTCGAACGGTCAAGCAATAAATGCAAAGACGCAACACCCCTGTATCCTACAAAGCACCGAGAACCCGAGAATTGGAGGAATCAAATATCGGAGCCAACCTCTAAAGAAATTCATCTATCGACTTCTGGTCGAGATTTCACAACGGCCGACAAAAAATGTAGTACCGTAATACCTTCAAAGAATCCTACAAAGCACCGGAAAGACCAAGGGAATGGAGAGATCAAACGCCGTGGTCATTCACAAGTCCTATCACGCCAATTAAAGAGTGAAGGGTTTCATCATGTCCAAAGCATCCTGCACTCATCAAGAATCGACCGAGACGCTTTGGAGGGGTATCTCAGAGGCGCTAAAAATTGCTTATCAAGACTAACAAGACTCGTAAACGGTGGGTTGATAACCGACGATCCATCCGACGCGCGCTCTGAACGCACGCCGACGCGATTACGCCGCGAAACGCCAAAGCCAGTCAACGAACCCATGAAGTGAGTCCATGAGGCGCATGAGCCGAACGACGCTCGCCGGGAGAAAACCCGACGACGGCTCAACGAGGCGAAGTTGGCTAAATTCAAACGCTGACGATACGGAATCAACCGTACTTAGTCCGCCGATACAAACGAACCGCTTGAGCTCGAAAGTTAATCGGACACGGACTCAACATAATGGCGACATCACCGAGCAAAACTAAGCCCTAAGACCAAGAATCGATGAAGAATCGACGAGAGTCGACGGAAAACGACGCGAGACGGAGCAGCGACGCGGCACTCCGCCACAGGTTAGGTGGCCGGTTACGCCGAGCCACTGGCCAATCTTGCCGAGGTGCTCGGCCGCGGCCGAGGAGGCTCGGCCACTTTGGCCGAGCCACTCGGCCAACTTGGCCGAGGTGGCTCGCCAAGTGGCCGAGCCACCTGTCGGTCGGGGCGCACCCCCTTTGTTTTTGTATAAATAGGGGGGGTCTTGCTCATTGAAGGTCGGATTTTTGGGAATTGGGCTTGGATTTTGGCGGACTTCTGAAGAGCCCTCGCGAGATCTACGACGCACGGTTCCGAGCACCGGCGAGCTCAAGTCCAGTCGACGTCAGATCTATAGGCGGAAGGTAAACAAGCTCGGGTCGAACTACAGATACCCTCTAGGTTAAGCTTCGTCTTAACCTCAGGGATAGCGCTGTGATTTCTCCTTGTAGATCTCACCCGCTCGGCGATCCTCTCGCCGTGAGTGTGATCCCCAGCATCCTCTCCTTCGTGAGTGTGATCCCCAGCGCTTCGCTTCCTTCGTGAAACGAGCCCTCTACGCTCAGAGTTCCAACCCGGTTTACACCAGATTGAATTATGCGGTGGTCCACGGACACAATAAGTCCCCAAGACAGCAAAGAACCCACGCAAGCGAGGATCCGATATAACGTAGATCCTCGTGTTTGTTCACTAAGGATAAAAGTTGTAATCTTTTTGATTTTCATTGTACTTTAAAATAAAGGCATTTCTTTTGAATTTCGTTGTAGGCCAAAGAAGGCGTAAGCAAATTCAAATCAATGACAATCATCCCGACTTTTACCACAACAACGACACCAGATAATCGAATCAACATATCTCACGACAATAAAATCGGATCCCCATAACATAATGCAACATCTAAGGTCCCTTAATGTATCTTAGGACCTCTTTACAAAGATTCCAATGTTTTTACCAGTGCTTCGCCATGTATCGACTCACCACTCCCATCGCTTGTGCAAGGTCCGGTCTTGTACAAATCATAGCGAACATTAGACTTCCCATCACGATGCATACCAGACTCTAGACATCTCCATCCTCTCTTCTTCCTTTGCTAGGATTCATAATAGAGGATAACTTGAAATTAACAGAAGTGGGGTAGAAATTGACTTACAATCTTGCATGTTGAAGCCAGAAGATTTTCTTTAAATAATTTTTCTAAGAAAGCCAAATCTTCCTATTAATTTCGCTCTGAATTTGCATCCCTAGAATCTTGTTTATGATCCTAAATCCTTCATTTCAAATTCCCTAGCCAATTGAGCCTTCAATTCTTTAATATGATCGCTAGCAATTACCGCTTTGAAGAAAATAATGTGATGGGTTTTGAATCCTAAATCCTAAACCTCCATCCTCATGCATGCTCTGCTTTGAAGAAAAATGTGATGGGTTGGCACGAATTTTTTGATAGTGTTAGGCTTGTGAAAAATGATTAAAGAAAATAATAAAATATTAAAATAGTATTTTTGGATTCCTATAAATAGGCCTCAAAACCCTTGAAGGAAAAATCCTAGAAATCCTGTAAAACAACAAGACTAAATAGCGGTGGGTTGATAGCAAGCGATCCATCGGCCCAGCGACCGAGCGCCCGTCGGCGTGATCTGCCATAAAGCGGCGTAAAGCGAGTCCGCGAACCCATGAAGTGAGTCGGCGAGAGCGTCTGGCAATGAACGGCGTCGTGGAAAACCCGGCAAGCTCAGCGAGGCGAGTTGGCTAAATTCAAGCGTTGGCGATCACGGAATCAAGCCGTGCCAGTCCGTCGATACAAGCGAACCGGAGCTCACGAAGTTAATCGGACCGCGGAACATAATGGCGACATCAAAGACAAAACTAAGCGGGAAGAATGCGATGAAGAATCGATGGAGAGTCGACGGAGAAAGCGGCGAGGCGGCGGGCCTTGCCGGCAGCACCACAAGTGGCCAAGGTAAACCGGCCACTGGTAGGGCCACCTCGGCAACTTGGCGAGGTGCCTGACAAAGGTGGCGAGGCTCGGCCACTTTGGTAGAACCACCTCGACAACTTGGCGAGGTAACTTCGTGGTAGCCGAGCCACGGTCGGCATACCCCCCTTGTTTTGTATAAATGGGGGTCTTGCTCATTGAAGGTCGGATTTTGGGAATGGGCTTGGATTTTGGCGGACCGAAGAGCCCTGCGAGATCACGACATGATTAGAGCAGGCTCAAATCAGTGAGCGTGTCAGGATCTATAAGTGGGTAAACAAGCTCGGGTCGAACTCTGAGGATACCCTCTAGGTTAAGCTTCGTCTTAACCTCGTGGATAGCTGTGATTTCTCCTTGTAGATCTCACTCCGCCCGCCGATCCTCTCCTTCGTGAGTGTGATCCCCAGCATCCTCTCCTTCGTGAGTGTGATCCCCAGCGCCGCTTCCTTCGTGAAACGAGCCCTCTACGCTCAGAGTTCCAACCCGGTTTACACCAGATTGAATTATGCGGTGGTCCACGGACACAATAAGTCCCCAGACAGCAAAGAACCCACGCAAGCGAGGATCCGATATAACGAGATCCTCGTGTTTGTTCACTAAGGATAAAAGTTGTAATCTTTTTGATTTTCATTGTACTTTAAAATAAAAGGCATTTCTTTTGAATTTCGTTGTAGGCCAAAGAAGCTGTAAGCAAATTCAAATCAATGACAATCATCCCGACTTTTACCGCGAACAACGATCACCTGCATAATCAGAATCAACATATCTGCTGACAATAAAATCAGATCCCCATAACATAATGCAACATCTAAGGTCCCTTAATGTATCTTAGGACCCTCTTTACAAAGATTCCAATGTTTTTACGAGCTTCGCCATGTATCGACTCACCACTCCCATCGCTTGTGCAGTGTCTGGTCTTGTACAAATCATAGCGAACATTAGACTTCCCACTGCTGATGCATACGGCACTCTAGACATCTCCATCCTCTCTTCTTCACTGCTAGGATTCATAATAGAGGATAACTTGAAATTAACAGGAAGTGGGGGTAGAAATTGACTTACAATCTTGCATGTTGAAGCGCCGTAAGATTTTCTTTAAATAATTTTTCTAAGAAAGCCAAATCTTCCTATTAATTCTGTCTCGGTGAATTTGCATCCCTAGAATCTTGTTTGCGGATCCTAAATCCTTCATTTCAAATTCCTAGCCAATTGAGCCTTCAATTCTTTAATATGATAATCGTTGGGAGCCTGCGCAGGTTTGAAGAAAATAATGTGATGGGTTTTGAATCCTAAATCCTAAACCTCCATCCTCATGCATGCGCCGGTTTTGAAGAAAAATGTGATGGGTTGGCACCGAATTTTTTTGATAGTGTTAGGCTTGTGAAAAATGATTAAAGAAAATAATAAAATATTAAAATAGTATTTTTTGGATTCCTATAAATAGGCCTCAAAACCCTTCAGAAGGAAAAATCCTAGAAATCCCAGAAACAACAACTCCTCTACATATAGAAGAGTGAGAGAAAAATAGAAAGTGTTTCTCCTTATAAAGAGAGAGATTGTAAACTCCTAAATTTTCTCATAGTGGATTTTTATCATTGCCCTTGATTTTACCCCAAAATCATTTAGGGGGTTTTCCACGTAAATCTCGTGTTCAACTTTATTACTTATGCATTACTATTTACTGTGACCCTGCTCTATTGGGCCCGGATTTGTCCCAACAAGTGGTATCAGTGCCTGACTTAGGGTGCGTGTATCTATTTATCGTATGCTCTGTGGCTACCACTAAAGGTGGATCCTCCACATCATAAAATAAGCTAGATTACCACTCACCCTTTGAAAGGTACTGGGCACTATTCATGGGTACTGTACTGTTTATAAATACGATACTATTCACGAATACGATACTGTTTATAAATACAGTTATTGTTTACGTGAAATAGTAAGGAGTTACCGTTCGTGGTAGAAGCAACAGCGGCGAAGTTCAAGAATTTCAAGATCGAGAAATTCAACGGGAGTAATTTCTCGCTGTGAAAGTTGAAGATAAAGGCTATCGACGAGATGGCTACCAACGAAGCCGCCACGGTGACCACCACTCGCTGGGGCTTGAGGCCGACGGGAGCCTGGCCGGGCGGCGGGTTTTAGGAGGCGGTTAGGTGGGAAAGCCTACATGGAGGAGGAGGAAGAGGGAGGAGGCGATGAGGGCGCCGAGGAGGAGAAAGAGGAGGCGGTGGGCGAGGGATTGGGATCGGGGTTTTGAGGGTTTCAAGGTGTAGGGATTTGAGATTGAGATGAGGACGAGGAGGAGGATGGGGATTGCTTGTAGAGATGCTTCATGCTTTTGATTGATGAGGATGATGATGATTGGGGTTAGTTTGAGATCTGAGAGGAGAGAGTTTGATTTTTTTTTTAAGTGAGAAATTTAAGTTAGGTGTATGATGAGCTCTCCCTTTTTAACTTTATTTTTATTGTTAAATTACACATAATCTCTCCATTTTGTTTCTAACTCCATCCAAAATTCTAAGGTATATGTTTGTTTCACCAATTTCTTTTTCTTTTTTTTCTTTTTTTGCAAAAATAAAATAGGTGCAAAATACTGGAGTTGCTAGCTACTACGCTCAATTTGAAGACTGTTACAATAACTAGCAGGACTTAAAACTACATGATTTCAAGAGCTATAACCCCAAATTTTTCTCTGTTTTAATTTATTTCTAGCCAATGACAAATTACTAAGTTGAGTTCATAATTCATAATTTTCATGAGCTACACCCATGATTTTTATTCATTTTTGTTTGTTTCACCTAGTGGCAAATAATTATGTGGGGTTCAAAATTATTGATTTTATGAGCTATAACCCATGATTTTTATCCATTTTTGTGAATTTTTACATAATGGGAAATATTTATGTGGAGCTCAAAATACATGATTTCATAAGCATTAACCCATGATTTTAAAAATTTTATTTGTTATGACCATATAGCAAATATTTCAGTGGAGTTTAAAATTTATGATATTTCATGATCTATCAACTACAATTTTTATTTATTTCAACCCAATGAAAAATAATTAAGTGTAGTTCAAAATTCATAATTTTTATGAGTTGTAAGCCATTGTTTTTATTTATTTTCATTCATTTTATCCTAATGGCAAATAATTTTGTGTAGTTTAAATTTTATAATTTCATAAGCTATAACCTAAAAATTTTATCCATTTTAGTTTGTTTAGACCCAATGGCAAATAGTTATATGGACTTCAAAATTCATGATTTCATGAGCTATAACCCATGAATTTTGTCCATTTTTATTCATTTCTAAAATGGGAAATAATCATGTGGACTTCAAAATTCATGATTTCCTAAGCTTTAACCTACGATTGTTACAGATTTTTGTCTTTTCGAGCAAATCGCAAATATTTCATTGTAGTTTAAATTTCATGATTTTTTCCTAAGCTATAACCTATGATTTGTTTTCAATTTAATATGTTTCCAACCAATGGAAAATGACTAAGCGGAGTCCAAACTTTACGATTTTCGTGAGCTATAACCCATGATTTTTATTTATTTTCATTCATTTCCATTCCACCCAATGGAAAATAATTAAGAAGAATTTGAAATTCACAATTTTTATAAGCTAATGCATGATTCGTTCTATTTTTCCATTTTGATTTAATGGCCATAAATTTGCATAGTTCAATTATTTAGTATTTCATGAGCTATAGCTCATGAATTTTTATCTTCCTTTATTCCCACCTAGAAAAATAATTAAGAGGAGTTCAAATTCCTGATTTTCATGAGCTATAGCCTTGAGTTTTGTCTATTTTTATTCATTTTGATCAAATAAAAATAATTTTATAAAGTTCAAATTTCATGATTTCATAGGTTATACCCCCAATATTTTTCTATTTTCATTTGTTTCCAACTAATGATAGATAACTAAGCGAGTTCACAATTCACGATTTTTCATGAGCTAAAATTCACGATTTTTGTTCATTTTGGCTTGTTTCAACCGAATGGTAAATAATTTTGAGGAGTTCAAAATTCAGGATTTTCATGAGCTATAACCCACGATTATTTTCATATTCCATTCATTTTGACCGAATGGCAAATACACATGCAGAGTTCAAAATTTAAGATATTCATAAGTTGTAACCCATGATTTTGGTCTATTTTTGTTCTTTTTGACCCAATTGCAAATAATTAACCAAAGTTCAAAATTCACATTTTTATGAACTACACCCATAATTTTTGTTCACTTTTCGTTCATTTTGACCTAATGGTAAATAATTATGTGGAGTTCAAGTTTCATAATCTATAATCTAAGATTTTTGTCCATTTTCTCTCATTTTGACCCAATAGCAAATAATTTTGTAGAGTTCAAAATTCATAATTTTTTTAGCCATAACCCACCATTTATTCCATTTTTATTCATTTTTACCCAATGGGAAATTGATCTCTCTCTCTCTCTTGGTGGCTTTAATTATTTTTGGGATTCAGTAATCGTAAGCTGATGGAAGAACCCCATGAAGTAGGATTTAAACCAGTACAACAAATGACACCAAAATTACTAGAAATAGCCCAAAAAAAACACCCAAAACGCAAATGGGAACCCCTAAAATGTGTGCGCCTATCACACACGGTTTGGTCTCTGGACTTGGACCGCGTGCATTTGTCACACGTAGTCAGGCTTCTGCACTTGTTCTGTGGGTAGGTACCGCACGCAGCCAAGGGTCAAGCTGTTGCTCGTGTTGTGCTATTGTCACTTTCAAACCTTCACCAAGCCAACAATGTCTTGTCTCTTTGGAAAAATTTGGGCCAACTCAACAATCTCCACATTGGCTCAAATTTTATCCGTCACCCTTTCTCTTCCTATATGGCTCCACCTTCTATGCTATATGCCGTCCTCAAAACCATGAGTATTTGAATACTTTCACAACCTCCATCAAAAGCTGCGTGCCTTCCTCAAATCCATGAGCTATAACCCATGATTATTTTCCTATTCCATTCTTTTTGACCACATGACAAATATGCATACAGAGTTCAAATTTTAAGATATTCATGAGCTGTAACCCGTGATTTTTATCCATTTTTTTTATTTCGACCTGATCGCAATAATTAACTGAAAGTTTAAAATTCATATTTTTTATGAGCTACACTCATGATTTTAGTTCATTTTCATTTGTTTCGACCTATTGGCAAATAATTATATGTAGCTCAAAATTCATAATTTCATGAGCTATAACCCACAATTTTTGTCCATTTTTATTCATTCAACCCAATGATGGATAAAATTACAGATTCAAAATTCATGATTTCATGTGCTACAACCCATGATTTTTGTCCATTTTGTTCACTTTCACCTAATGGGAAATATTTATATGGAGTTCAAAATTCATGATTTCATGAGCTACAAACCATGATTTTTGATAATTTTTATTTGTTATGACTAAATAGCAAAAATTTAAGTGGAGTTTAAAATTCAGGATTATTTATGTGCAATCAACTATGGTTTTATTATTTTTTTGTTTTGATCCAATGAAAAATAATTAAACGTTGTTCAAAATTCACAATTTAATGAGCTATAACCTATAAGTTTTGTTCATTTTAATTCATTTTACCCTAATGACATATAATTTTGTGAAGTTTAAAATTTATAATTTTCATGAGCTATAACCCACGATTTTTGTTCATTTTGGCTTGTTTCAACCGAATGGTAAATAATTTTGAGGAGTTTAAAATTCACGATTTCATAAGCTATAACCCACGATTTTTGTTCATTTTTATCATCTCTACTAAATGGGAAATAATCATGTGGACTTCTAAATTCAATATTTTATGAGTTTGAACCTCACGATTGTTCACTATTTTTGTTTGCTTTGTGCAAATCGCAAATATATCATTATAGTTTAAAATTCATAATTTTTCATGAGCTATAACCTATAATTTTTGTCAATTTTTATTTATTTCAACCCAATAATAAATAAATAACCCAAACTCATAAATAACAATTTTCATGAGCTAATAACCCATGAGTCTTGTTCATTCCCATTCATTTCAAGATAGTGGCAAATAATTGTGTGGAGTCCAAAATTCATGATTTCATGAGCTATAACCCATGATTGTTGTCCATTTTATTTATTTCTACCCAATGGGCGTAAAATTTTCCGAAGTTAATTTACGATTTTGTGAACTATAACCCACGATTTTTATCCATTTTGTTCATTTCACGTAATGGAAAAGAATTAAGCGAGTTCAAAATTCATGATTTTCATGATCTATAATCTAAGATTTTTGTCCATTTTCTCTCATTTTGACCCAATAGCAAAAATTTTGTGAGTTCAAAATTCATAATTTTTAGCCATAACCCACCATTTATTCCATTTTTATTCATTTTTACCCAATGGGAAATTGATCTCTCTCTCTCTTGGTGGCTTTAATTCTTTTGGGATTCAAGAATCGTAGTCGATGGAAAAACCCCATGAAGTAGGATTTAAACCAAGACAACAAATGACACCAAAATTACTAGAAATAGCCCAAAAACACCCAAAACGCAAATGGGAACCCCTAAAATGTGTGCCTATCACACACGGTTTGGTCTCGGACTTGGACCACGTGCATTTGTCACACGTAGTCGCTTCTACACTTGTTCGTGGGTAGGTACCGCACGCAGCCAAGGGTCAAGCTGCTGCTCGTGTTGTGCTATTGTCACTTTCAAACCTTCACCAAGCCAACGATGTCTTGTCTCTTTGGAAAATTTTGGGTCAACTCAACAATCTCCACATTGGCTCAAATTTTATCTCACCCTTTCTCTTCCTATACGGCTCCACCTTCTATGCTATATATCTTCCTCAAAACCATAAGTATTTGAATACTTTCACAACCTCCATCAAAAGTGCGTGCCTTCCTCAAATCCATGAGCTATAACCCATGATTATTTTCTTATTCCATTCTTTTTATCACATGGCAAATATGCATACTGAGTTCAAATTTTAAGATATTCATGAGTCAGAACCCGTGATTTTTATCCACTTTTGTTTATTTCACCTGATCGCAATAATTAACTAAAAGTTTAAAATTCATATTTTTATGAGCTACACTCATGATTTTAGTTCATTTTCATTCGTTTCACCTATTGGCAAATAATTATATGTAGATCAAAATTCATAATTTCATGAGCTATAACCCATAATTTTTATCCATTTTTATTCATTCAACCCAATGATGGATAAAATTACAGATTCAAAATTCATGATTTCATGTGCTACAACCCATGATTTTTGTCCATTTTGTTCACTTTCACCTAATGGGAAATATTTATATGGAGTTCAAAATTCATGATTTCATGAGCTACAAACCATGATTTTTGATAATTTTCATCTGTTATGACTAAATAGCAAAAATTTAAGTGGAGTTTAAAATTCGGGATTATTTATGTGCAATCAACTATGGTTTTATTTATTTTTTGTTTTGATCCAATGAAAAATAATTAAACGTTGTTTAAAATTCACAATTTAATAAGCTATAACCTATAAGTTTTGTTCATTTTAATTCATTTTACCCTAATGACATATAATTTTGTGAAGTTTAAAATTTATAATTTCACAAGCTATAATCCAAGGATTTTTATTTATTTTAGTTTGTTTCAACCCAATGACAATTAATTTTATAGAGTTTAAAATTCACATTTTTCATGAGCTATAACCCACGATTTTTGTTCATTTTTATCATCTCTACTAAATGGGAAATAATCATGTGGACTTCTAAATTCAATATTTTATGAGTTTGAACCTACGATTGTTCACTATTTTTGTTTGCTTTGTGCAAATCGCAAATATATCATTATAGTTTAAAATTCATAATTTTTCATGAGCTATAACCTATAATTTTTGTCAATTTTTATTTGTTTCAACCCAATAATAAATAAATAACCCAAGCTCATAAATAACAATTTTCATGAGCTAATAACCCATGAGTCTTGTTCATTCCCATTCATTTCAAGATAGTGGCAAATAATTGTGTGGAGTCCAAAATTCATGATTTCATGAGCTATAACCCATGATTGTTGTCCATTTTTATTCATTTCTACCCAATGGGCGAAAATTTTCCGAAGTTAATTTACGATTTTGTGAACTATAACCCACGATTTTTATCCATTTTGTTCATTTCACGTAATGGAAAAGAATTAAGAGTTCAAAATTCATGATTTCATGAGCTATAAATCATGATTTTTATTCACTTTTGTTCATTTCATTATCGTGACCAATAATTTTGAGGAGTTTAAAATTCACAATTTTATAAACTATAACCCATGATTTTTATCCATTTTCATTCGTTTCATCCTAGTGGCAAATAATTATGTGGGGTTCAAAATTATTGATTTTATGAGCTATAACCCATGATTTTTATCCATTTTGTGAATTTTTACATAATGAGAAATATTTATGTGAGCTCAAAATTCATAATTTCATGAGCTATAACCCATGATTTTTATCCATTTTGTGAATTTTTACATAATGAGAAATATTTATGTGAGCTCAAAATTCATAATTTTCATGAGCTATAACCCATGATTTTTATTTATTTTTGTTTGTTTCGACCTAGTGGCAAATAATTTTGTGTAGTTTAAATTTTATAATTTCATGAGCTATAACCCATGATTTTTATCCATTTTTATTTATTTCAACCCAATGAAAAATAATTAAGTGTAGTTCAAAATTCATGATTTCCTAAGCTTTAACCTACGATTGTTAAAGATTTTTGTCTTTTCGAGCAAATGCAAATATTTCATTGTAGTTTAAATTTCATGATTTTTCCTGAGCTATAACCTATGAATTTTTTCAATTTAATATGTTTCCAACCAATGGAAAATGACTAAGCGGAGTCCAAACTTTACGATTTTTGTGAGCTATAACCCATGATTTTTATTTATTTTCATTCATTTCCATTCCACCCAATAGAAAATAATTAAGAAGAATTTGAAATTCACAATTTTATAAGCTAATGCATGATTCGTTCTATTTTTCCATTTTGATTTAATGGCCATAAATTTGCATAGTTCAATTATTTAGTATTTCATGAGCTATAGCTCACGAATTTTTATCTTCCTTTATTCCCACCTAGAAAAATAATTAAGAGTTCAAATTCCTGATTTTCATGAGCTATAGCCGCGAGTTTTGTCTATTGTTATTCATTTTGATCAAATAAAAATAATTTTATAAAGTTCAAATTTCATGATTTCATAGGTTATACCCCCAATATTTTTCTATTTTCATTCGTTTCCAACTAATGATAGATAACTAAGCGAGTTCATAATTCACGATTTTTCATGAGCTAAAATTCACGATTTTTGTTCATTTTGGCTTGTTTCAACCGAATGGTAAATAATTTTGAGGAGTTCAAAATTCAGGATTTTTATGAGCCATAACCCACGATTATTTTCATATTCCATTCATTTTGACCGAATGGCAAATACACATCGTAGTTCAAAATTTAAGATATTCATAAGTTGTAACCCATGATTTTGGTCTATTTTTGTTCTTTTTGACCCAATTGCAAATAATTAACCAAAGTTTAAAATTCACATTTTTATGAACTACACCCATAATTTTTGTTCATTTTCGTTCATTTTGACCTAATGGTAAATAATTATGTGGAGTTCAAGTTTCATGATCTATAATCTAAGATTTTTGTCCATTTTCTCTCATTTTGACCCAATAGCAAAAATTTTGTGAGTTCAAAATTCATAATTTTTAGCCATAACCCACCATTTATTCCATTTTTATTCATTTTTACCCAATGGGAAATTGATCTCTCTCTCTCTTGGTGGCTTTAATTCTTTTGGGATTCAAGAATCGTAGTGATGGAAAAACCCCATGAAGTAGGATTTAAACCAAGACAACAAATGACACCAAAATTACTAGAAATAGCCCAAAAAAACACCCAAAACGCAAATGGGAACCCCTAAAATGTGTGCGCCTATCACACACGGTTTGGTCTCTGGACTTGGACCACGTGCATTTGTCACACGTAGTCAGGCTTCTACACTTGTTCTGTGGGTAGGTACCGCACGCAGCCAAGGGTCAAGCTGCTGCTCGTGTTGTGCTATTGTCACTTTCAAACCTTCACCAAGCCAACGATGTCTTGTCTCTTTGGAAAATTTTGGGTCAACTCAACAATCTCCACATTGGCTCAAATTTTATCTGTCACCCTTTCTCTTCCTATACGGCTCCACCTTCTATGCTATATATCTTCCTCAAAACCATAAGTATTTGAATACTTTCACAACCTCCATCAAAAGCTGCGTGCCTTCCTCAAATCCATGAGCTATAACCCATGATTATTTTCTTATTCCATTCTTTTTTATCACATGGCAAATATGCATACAGAGTTCAAATTTTAAGATATTCATGAGCTGTAACCCGTGATTTTTATCCACTTTTGTTTATTTCGACCTGATCGCAATAATTAACTAAAAGTTTAAAATTCATATTTTTATGAGCTACACTCATGATTTTAGTTCATTTTCATTCGTTTTAGACCTATTGGCAAATAATTATATGTAGATCAAAATTCATAATTTCATGAGCTATAACCCATAATTTTTATCCATTTTTATTCATTCAACCCAATGATGGATAAAATTACAGATTCAAAATTCATGATTTCATGTGCTACAACCCATGATTTTTGTCCATTTTGTTCACTTTCACCTAATGGGAAATATTTATATGGAGTTCAAAATTCATGATTTCATGAGCTACAAACCATGATTTTTGATAATTTTCATCTGTTATGACTAAATAGCAAAATTTAAGTGGAGTTTAAAATTCAGGATTATTTATGTGCAATCAACTATGGTTTTATTTATTTTTTGTTTTGATCCAATGAAAAATAATTAAACGTTGTTTAAAATTCACAATTTAATAAGCTATAACCTATAAGTTTTGTTCATTTTAATTCATTTTACCCTAATGACATATAATTTTGTGAAGTTTAAAATTTATAATTTCACAAGCTATAATCCAAGGATTTTTATTTATTTTAGTTTGTTTCAACCCAATGACAATTAATTTTATAGAGTTTAAAATTCACAATTTTATAAGCTATAACCCACGATTTTTGTTCATTTTTATCATCTCTACTAAATGGGAAATAATCATGTGGACTTCTAAATTCAATATTTTATGAGTTTGAACCTACGATTGTTCACTATTTTTGTTTGCTTTGTGCAAATCGCAAATATATCATTATAGTTTAAAATTCATAATTTTCATGAGCTATAACCTATAATTTTTGTCAATTTTTATTTGTTTCAACCCAATAATAAATAAATAACCCAAGCTCATAAATAACAATTTTCATGAGCTAATAACCCATGAGTCTTGTTCATTCCCATTCATTTCAAGATAGTGGCAAATAATTGTGTGGAGTCCAAAATTCATGATTTCATGAGCTATAACCCATGATTGTTGTCCATTTTTATTCATTTCTACCCAATGGGCGAAAATTTTCTGAAGTTAATTTACGATTTTGTGAACTATAACCCACGATTTTTATCCATTTTGTTCATTTCTACGTAATGGAAAAGAATTAAGCGAGTTCAAAATTCATGATTTCATGAGCTATAAATCATGATTTTTATTCACTTTTGTTCATTTCATTATCGTGACCAATAATTTTGAGGAGTTTAAAATTCACAATTTTATAAGCTATAACCCATGATTTTTATCCATTTTTATTTGTTTCCACCAAATGGAAAATAATCATGTGGACTTCAAAAGTAATGATTTCATGAGATTTAACCCATGATTGTTTACCATTTTCATCCATTTCTAGTCAATAACAAATATTTCACTGTAGTTTAAACTTCATAATTTTCATGAGCTATAACCCACGATTTTTATCATTTTCGTTTGTTTTGACCGAATGAAAAATAATTACCTGAAGTTCAAAATTTATAATTTCATGAGCTATAACCTATAATTTTTTCCATTTTTATTTATTTTAACCCAATAATTGACTAAAGTTTAAAATTTACAATTTTCATGAGCTATATAACCCATGAGTTTTATTCATTTTCATTCATTTCATGCTAATGTCAACTAATTATGTGGAGTTCAAAATTCATGATTTCATGAGTTATAACTCATATTTTTTAATCTATTTTCATTCATTTCCACCCAATGGGCGATAGTTTAATGGAGTTCACAATTCATAATTTTATAAACTATAACCCATGATTTTTATCCATTTTGTTCATTTCTAGATAATGAAAAGAATTAAGCAGTGCTCAAAATTAACAATTTTATTGAGCTGTAACCCATAATTTTTGTTCATTTCATTGCAAAGACCAATAATTATGTGATGTTCAAAATATACAATTTCATGAGCTATAGCCTACGATTTTTTATCCTTTTATTTATTTCCACCAAATGTGAAATAATCATGTAGACTTTGAAATTCACGATTTCATGAGCATTAACCTATGATTGTTAACTATTTTCATTTGTTTTGAGCAAATAGAAAATAATTCACTGTAGTTTAAAATTTACAATTTGTTTATGAGCTATAACCTATTATTTTTTCCATTTTGGTTTCTTTCCACCCAATGATAAATAATTAATTGAAGTTTAAATTTTATAATTTCATGAGCTATAACTAATCCACCAACGTTAAAAATTCACATTTTTCATGAGCTACTGTTTGTCGGAAAAAGTTAAAAAGAGAAGGTGGAGGAATGATATTGTATTGATTCTTTTACTGAAGAATTACAATCTCTCTATCCTCGCAATCGTTCTCTTATCGGTTATCCCAATTTATAAAAGAATGAAGGATGATTTGATCCTCCCATTTGTTTAATGTCGGGTTCTTCGCGGTAGCGGTGGGAGCTTGAATCTTGTATCTCGTTGATGATCCGACCGTCTTGGCTCGTGGGACTTTGTTGTCGCCTCTTGATTTAATATCTTGGGCGGACTTGCAAGGCAAGCTTGGTAACTCTCACAGAGTATAATGTGAACTTGCCGAGCAAATTTAAAACTCTGGCCGAGTTGAGAACTCTAAACGAGTTTTAGAAAATGAGCTTTGATCCTTTTTACCCGAAAGGGTTTCAAGTCAAGCAATCTCAAAGGCCACAGTAGAAGCCTTCAAAGATGATTGAAGGAGAAGCACTCTAAAAGCAAAAGCCCCTCCAAAATCAACCCAAAACACCAACCCCTTCTTCAGCTGAGCTTTCAGCTATTTATAGGGGTTTAAGGGGTGTAACTGACCCCTAAAAACGCTCCTGAACGAGGGTTAATGGCCCTCAGATCGTGCAAAATGATTTTGGAACCGTTTAGAACGTGTTTGAACGAGTCAAACGCAAGATTCGTATTCTGGAGCGAGCCTTGCATCTGCAATTTGGAGCAGGAACGCGGGGGTGGACTTCCGCATTTTGGAGTGGAAACGTGGGCACGACCCTCGCGTTTTGTGCTGGAACGCGGGGGTGGCCTTCGCGTTTTATGTTGAAACGCGGGGATGAGTCCCGCGTTTTGTATTGAAACGTGGGGATGAGTCCCGCGTTTTGCTTTGAAGAGATCAATACTTGTAATCTCTTTTCACAAGAATTATCAACTTGTAATCCTTGTACTCTGGAGACATTAGCTTCTGATTCTCCTTTGTTGTCGTGAAAGTCGTCAGCTTGTAACCTTCATCGACAGTGTTTCGTGGATATTGACTGTCTTCAGTAATTTTTTTACAGCCTACAGCTACATTTGTGCTTTTTGTTTGTTTTTTTATTTGACCTAATGGCAAAAAATTATGTGCAGAGCAAAAGTCATGATTTCTTCAGCTATAACGCACATCCGTTTTCATTTATTTTTACCCAATGACAAATAATATTGTGGAGTTCAAAATTTACAATTTCAGGAGTTATATCCCATGATTTTTGTCCATTTTTATTCATTTCCACCCAATAGAAAATATTTATATGAAGTTTAAAATTCACAATTTCATGAGCTACAACCCATGATTTTTCCATGAGCTATCAGCTACAATGTTTGTTCATTTTATTTATTTTGATCCAATGAAAATAATTACCTATAGTTTAAAATTTATAATTTTTATGAGCTATAACCCATGATTTTTATCATATTCATTCATTTTATCCTAATGGCAAATAATTTTGCTGAGTTTAAAATTCACAAGTTCAAAATCCAAGATTTTTGTCCAATTTAGCTTATTCAGAGCGAATGCCAAATAATTATGCAGTGTTCAACATTCATGATTTCATGAGCTGTAACGCATGATTTTTGTCCATTTTAGTTTTTGTACCAAATGTGAATAATCGTGTGGACTTCAAAATTGATGATTTCATGATCTTTAACCCATGATTGTTAATCATTTTCACCTATTTCGAGCAAATATTAAAGGGTTAATTTTAGAAAACCTCCCTCAACTATGGGGCTTGTCTCAGAAAACCCCCCTCAGTTATTTTATCTTTAGAAAACCCCCCTCAAATTTGAGGGTGTTGTAGATAACCCCCCTCAACTTTCAAAATATGACTAAACCCCCCTTAACTATGGGGTGTATCACAAAACCTGTTCGCGATGAAAGTCGGGATGATCGTCATTGCTTTGAACTCGTTACAACTTCTGTCGCTTACAACGAGCTTCAGAAAAAAGATCGCCTTTTATAAGGCTTTACAATGAACCTATCAAAAAGATTACAGCTTTCTCCTTTTTTGAATAAATGCGGGACCCGTTTATCGGATCCTCGCTTGCGTGGGTGTCTTTGCCTGTGCCGGGGACTCTATTCCATCCGTGGACCACCGCGTAATCAAAATCCCGATGCTGGATCTGAGGCAAAGTTTACAGATCTACGGGGATTACTTCACAAAAGAAATAATCGCCGACGGGAATTACCTCACGAGGGAGATAATTGCCGGAGTGGGTGAGATCGACTAAGCGAAATCACACACGGACCCTGGGATTAAGACTAAGCTTAATCCAGAGGGTAGATCTGATCTTAGACTCCTCGAACTCCTCGCTTGATGATGATCGGCTCGTCGGAATTGATCTTCGGAGTTGATCACTGGAGTTGATCGCCGGAGTTGATGAAAGGTCAGATCCCAATCCTGCAGAGCTTCAGCCTCTCTCCAAAAAATCCAGCCCCTTTGCAAATGAGCCTTGCACCTCAATTTATAGCCTTTGAAAGCGGATGCGGTCGAAACTGGGCCCAAAGCCCGCCTAGTCACCTAGGAGGTGGCCCGGCTACCAACTAGGTGGCTCCGCCACCAACTAGGTGGCTCCGCCTCCCCTAGGGGTGGCTCGGCCAAGGCCGAGCCACCCTGAAGTGGCTCAGCCACCGAGCCACCCTGAGGTGGCTCGGCCATGGCCGAGCCACCCCCAGGTGGTTTGGTTTTTGCCGAGCCCCTGAGGGCGGTTTCGGGACCTTTTTCGCCGTTTTTCGATATTTCGGTTCTTGGTTTGGTTGATCTAGTTGGTCCGGAGCTTCATAGTTGGGTTTATCCCTTCGCTCGCGATTAGTCTATGGCTTCGTTGACTTGGACGCCTCGTCGACTCGCTTTATGCGTTTCATCGGCTCGCTTCATGCGTTAGCGTCGCTTGTGTTGTCAACGGTTCATCGTCACGTCGTCGGATGGCTCGTCGGTCACTCTCATCATCACGAGCTACATTCGGGGACTTATAGGCAATTTTAACGCCTGCAAAACCCCCTTTATCTTTCTAGTTTTTCAAATAACCCTCCTAATATTATTAATTTAAAATATGCAATGACTAAAATACCCTTGGTTGAAAAAAATTCATGTGAGTATAAAAACCCAACCCAAGCAAAATAGTAGGGAAAATTGTGTCAAGACCCCAAAAGCAATAACTTCAGGTGACAAGGTCTCTTTGACTTTTTCTTATGTGCTTTAGCCCCAAGAAGTATAATAAAATGTGCTGCACCCCTTTTTTAACCATCATGACATGCCAACTAAGCATGGAGAGAGAATAAGAAACAAAAAGTTCAAAAATGCCCTTATCTTCTCCATTCAAATTTCTCTAGATCTAATGGCCATGGCTTCCTTTTCCTCATCTCTTCTAACCCATCTCCTTCCTCCACTCCCCCATTTTCCTCCTTCATCCTCTCTTCTAACTCATTTTAAGCTTACTACCAATAGTCATTATTTTCTCATAGATTAAATTGTGACACTATGGATCGTTGGATTATACCCCTCTAATATGAATTATGTGAACGAAATTTCAAGCTCCATAGGTCCATCCTCCTAGAGCAAAAAGATGTTTGATGATGATCCAACTGAGCTAAGGGGCCGCGATTCGGTTCTATAACTGTACATTTTCCCTCATCACTTCCCACTCTTCACTAAATAAAAATTCATTCACACCAAGAATAAAAAACGTTGCCAACATTTACTAATTCTCATGTATTTATGATATTTCTTACATTTAAGTCTATAAATCCTTAATAATTAGTTTTTAATATTTTTCATGCCCATTTAGCATCCGACCATCTCCTTACTATGTTTGTTCAGCTCCTATCTCAGGTAGAGGTTTTATATGATATATGTTGCCCACAAAAGCTTAACTCAGAAGAGTTGGAAAAGTTATAGCGGTAGCATCCGATCATTATCATGTTAAGTCTATTTTAATTCATGTTAAGTCCAACTGGTTCTTGTTAAGTCTATTTTAATTCATGTTAAGTCCAACCTGGTTCATGAAAGTGGACTTAACACTAACCAAAGTGGACCTAACACGAATGAAAATGGACTTAACACGAACCAGGTTCGTGTTAAGCCTAACCTGGTTCGTGTTAAGTCTAACCAGGTTCGTGTTAAGTCTAACCTGGTTCATGTTAAGTCTAACATGGTTCGTGTTAAGTCTAACCTGTTTCATGTTAAGTCTAACCAGGTTCGTGTTAAGTCTAACCTGTTTCATGTTAAGTCTATCCAGGTTCGTGTTAAGTCTAACCTGGTTCATGTTAAGTCTATTTTAATTCATGTTTAATTCCAACCTGGTTCGTGTTAAGTCTATTTTAATTCATGTTAAGTCCAACCTGGTTCTTGTTAAGTCTATTTCAAAGTAAATATGTTTATACTTTCATGAAGTAAATATGTTTATTAATTTGATGCTCGCAATTTTCAGCCACTTTTCCTCTTCGGTTTATTTTCTTCTTTCAAATCTATCTCATAGCCCTAAATATATAAAAAGAACTTGAATCATAGTGTATTGTGAAAAACCACTCAATGGAACCCATGAAAAGAATTTACGGATGATGACGGAGCTGAACAAGGTTTTGGTGACGGAGCTGGCCAACGCTGACAATTTTAGCCACAAATTCTCTCATGCCTTGTCTTGAATCATGAGAAATTTTCTTAAATGCAATTCCAAATTTTGGAATTAGGCAACTCACCTTTGTAGACTCTACGAAGCCTCCAAATTCCTATTAAATTTTCCTCTTTGAACCCTTTTGTGGCTTGAAACAGATCCTTGTATGAAAATCTATGAGGACCATAGTCGAGCTCCCAATCTTCAAGCACCTCAGCATATTTGTTCCTCTTCCTCACTATAACAACAGTCAAAGCAACAACCAGTATCACAAAAAAACATGAAACTATGACCAGCCATGCGGCTATAACTTCTGAGACTTCCTTTACGTTTAAGAACAGTAGTGAAGGAAGCTTTGCATAATCAAGAGGTCTAGTTACCCCATTCATCTTGAAGCTCCACCCAAGAATGTAATGCTCAGTATGAAAAGGACCATCCGATGAAGAGAAACCTACATGCATGGAATCAAGCATCAAGCTTGAAATATCAATAGTCGAGGACAAGAGGGGCCTTTGAGGTTTAGGCATTCCCATCGGGGATAAGGTAACATTGATCTGGTAAAGAATTTTCGTGGGTTCCATTGAGTGGTTTTTCACAATACACTATGATTCAAGTTCTTTTTATATATTTAGGGCTATGAGATAGATTTGAAAGAAGAAAATAAACCGAAGAGGAAAAGTGGCTGAAAATTGCGATCATCAAATTAATAAACATATTTACTTCATGAAAGTATAAACATATTTACTTTGAAATAGACTTAACAAGAACCAGGTTGGACTTAACATTAATTAAAATAGACTTAACATGAACCAGATTAGACTTAACACGAACCTGGATAGACTTAACATGAAACAGGTTAGACTTAACACAAACCTGGTTAGACTTAACATGAAACATGTTAGACTTAACACGAATCATGTTAGACTTAACATGAACCAGGTTAGACTTAACACGAACCTGGTTAGACTTAACACGAACCTGGTTCGTGTTAAGTCCATTTTCATTCGTGTTAGGTCCACTTTGGTTAGTGTTAAGTCCACTTTCATGAACCAGGTTGGACTTAACACGAATAAGGTTGGACTTAATACGAACCAGGTTGGACTTAACATGAATTAAAATAGACTTAACATGATACGTATCGGATGCTACTGCTTATAACTTTTCCAACTCTTCGTTGAGTTAAGCTCTTTGTGGGCAACATATATCATATAAAACCTCTACCTGACATAGGAGCTGAACAAACACAATAAGGAGATGGTCGGATGCTAAATGGGCATGAAAAATATTAAAAACTAATTATTAAGGATTTATAGACTTAAATGTAAGAAATATCATAAATACATGAGAATTAGTAAATGTCGGCAATGTTTTTATTCTTGGTGTGAATGAATTTTATTTAGTGAAGAGTGGGAAGTGATGAGGGAAAACGCATACTATAGAACCAATCACTCTGCCTCTGCTGGATCATCATCAAACATCTTTTGCTCTAGGAGGATGGGCCTATGGAGCTTGAAATTTCGTTCACATAATTCATATTAGAGGGGTATAATCCAACGATCCATAGTGTCATAATTTAATCTATGAGAAAATAACGACTATTGGTAGTAAGCTTAAAATGAGTTAGAAGAGAGGATGAAGGAGGAAAATGAGGGAGTGGAGGAAGGAGATGGGTTAGAAGAGATGAGGAAAAGGAAGCCATGGCCATTAGATCTAGAGAAATTTGAATGGAGAAGATAATGACATTTTTGAACTTTTTATTTCTTATTCTCTCTCCATGCTTAGTTGTCATGTCATGATGGGTAAAAAAGGGGTGCAGCACATTTTGTTGTACTTCTTGGGATTAAAGCACATAAGAAAAAGTCAAATGGGCCTTGTCACATGAAGTTATTGCTTTTGGGGTCTTGACACAATTTTCCCAAATAGTAGACTTCGGTTCTATGGGTTTTGATGAGGAAACTAATCTTCAAAAGAAATTTAAAATTTCAATTGTTTCAAACATTACAAGTATGAATAAGCATAAAATAAAAGAAGTTTAGCGTTCAAAATTCACGATTACATTATTTGTAACACTTGATTTATTTTTTTATTTTTGTTCATTTCGACCAGCTAGCAATAATTAATTGAAGTTCAAAATTCTCATTTTTCATGAGTTGCACTCATGATTTTTGTTCATTTTGATCTAATAATAAATAATTTTACGAGTTTAAAATTTACTATTTTATGAGCTATTATCCAAAAAAATTGTCCGTTTAGTTCCTTTAGACCGAATGGCCAAATTTAGTGGAGTTTAAAATTCACGATTTCATGAGCTATAAACCATAAATTTTGGCCATTTTAGTTATTTCGACTCATTGGCAAATAATTTCATGAAGGCTAAAATTCATGATTTTGTGAGCTATAACCCGA
This sequence comes from Asparagus setaceus, assembly GCA_012295165.1. Classification (NCBI taxonomy): domain Eukaryota; kingdom Viridiplantae; phylum Streptophyta; class Magnoliopsida; order Asparagales; family Asparagaceae; genus Asparagus; species Asparagus setaceus. The sequence continues at coordinate 14,947,998 of CM022705.1, forward strand.
TTTTTATTATTTTTAGTCATTTTGAACCATTGGCAAATAATTTTATGGTGACCAAAATTTATGACTTTGTGGCCTATAGCCACGATTTTTGGCTATTTATAGTCATTTCAAATTATTGATAAATAATTTTGCGGTGTAAAATTCATAATTTCATAGGCGACCCACGATTTTTTATCATTTTTAGTCATTTCGACTAGTTGCCAATTAATTTCATGGAGGCCAAAATTCATGATTTTATGAGTTATAACCCATGATTTTTGGCCATTTTAGTCATTTTGAACCATTGGCAAATAATTTTGTGGAGTTCAAAATTCGGATTTTCATGAGCAATAATGCACAATTTTGTTCTTTTTTATTTTGATTTAATAATAAATAATTTTACGAAGTTCAAATTTTATAATTTCATGAGCTATAACTCATGGTTTATTTATTTTCATTTGTTTCCACCTAATGGAAAATACTTAAAAGTAGTTCAAATTCATTATTTTCACGAGCTATAAATCCTAATTTTTCTATTTTCATTGTTTCCAACCAATGACAAATAACTAAGTGGAGTTCACAATTCATAGTTTTCATGAGTTAAAATTCACGATTTTTTTCAATTTTGCTTTCTTCAACCTAATGGCAAATAATTTTGTAGAGTTCAAAATTCACGATTACATTATTTGTAACACTTGATTTATTTTTTTATTTTTGTTCATTTTAACTTGTTTCAAACCAATGGTAAATAATTAAGTAGAGTTCAAACTTCACTATTTTCATGAGTTATAACCCATGATTTTTATTTATTTTTGTTCATTTCCCCACTAATGGAAAATAATTAAGAGGAGTTCAAAATTCGGATTTTCATGAGCAATAATGCACAATTTTGTTCTTTTTTATTTTGATTTAATAATAAATAATTTTACGAAGTTCAAATTTTATAATTTCATGAGCTATAACTCATGGTTTATTTATTTTCATTTGTTTCCACCTAATGGAAAATACTTAAGCGTAGTTCAAATTCATTATTTTCACGAGCTATAAATCCTAATTTTTCTATTTTCATTGTTTCCAACCAATGACAAATAACTAAGTGGAGTTCACAATTCATAGTTTTCATGAGTTAAAATTCACGATTTTTTTCAATTTTGCTTTCTTCAACCTAATGGCAAATAATTTTGTAGAGTTCAAAATTCACGATTACATTATTTGTAACACTTGATTTATTTTTTTATTTTTGTTCATTTTGATCTAATAATAAATAATTTCTGAGTTTAAAATTTACTATTTTATGAGCTATTATCCAAAAAAATTGTCCGTTTAGTTCCTTTAGACCGAATGGCCAAATTTAGTGGAGTTTAAAATTCACGATTTTCATGAGCTATAACCCATGATTATTTTTCTGTTCCATTCATTTTGACCAAATGGCAAATACAAATGTGGAGTTAAAATTTTAAGTTATTCACGAGCTGCAACCATGACTTTTTTCCCATTTTTGTTCATTTCGACCCGCTAGCAATAATTAATTGAAGTTCAAAATTCTCATTTTTCATGAGCTGCACTCATGATTTTTGTTCATTTTCATTCATTTTGACCAAATAGAAATAATTATGTGGAGTTTGAAATTCATGATGTCATGAGCTATAACACTTAATTTTTATCCATTTTCATTCATTTTGACCCAACGACAAATAACTTTGCGGAGTTCAAATTCACGAATTCATGGGCTATAGCCACGATTTTTATCCATTTTCGTTTATTTCCACCCGTTAATAAATATTTGTGTGGATTTCAAAATTCATAATTTTATGAGTTACAATCCATAATTTTTAAAATTTTTAATTATAATAACCAAATAGCAAAAATTTTCACGAGCTACAACCCACGATTTTTTAACAATTTCACGATTTCATGAGCAATTACCCACAATTTTCGGCCATTTCTAGTAGTTTCGACCCGTTGCCAAATAAGTTTGTGATGGCCAAAATTAAAGATTTCATGAGCTTTAAGCTACAATTTTTGGCCATTTTTAGTTATTTCGACTCATTGGCAAATAATTTCATGAAGGCTAAAATTCATGATTTTGTGAGCTATAACCCACGATTTTTATTATTTTTAGTCATTTTGAACCATTGGCAAATAATTTTATGGTGACCAAAATTTATGACTTTGTGGCCTATAGCCCACGATTTTTGGCTATTTATAGTCATTTCAAATTATTGATAAATAATTTTGCGGTGGCCAAAATTCATAATTTCATAGGCAGCCCACGATTTTTTACCATTTTTAGTCATTTCGGCTAGTTGCCAATTAATTTCATGGAGGCCAAAATTCATGATTTTATGAGTTATAACCCATAACTTTTGGATATTTTTAGTTATTTCGATGCCTTGACAATTAATTTTCTCGGGGCTAAAATTCACGAGTTTGTGAGCTATAATCCATGATATTTGGCTATTTCTAGTCATTTTGAACCATTGGCAAATAATTTTGTAGAGTTCAAAATTCACGATTACATTATTTGTAACACTTGATTTATTTTTTTATTTTTGTTCATTTTAACTTGTTTCAAACCAATGGTAAATAATTAAGTAGAGTTCAAACTTCACTATTTTCATGAGTTATAACCCATGATTTTTGGTCATTTTCTATCATTTTGACCCATTAGCAAATAATTTTGTGAAAGTCAAAATTCATAATTTTGTAAGCTATAACCGGCGATTTTGGCCATTTCTAACATTTGACCCATTAGCAAATAATTTCGCGGAAGCTAAAATTCATGATTTCTTAAGCTATAACACGATTTTTAGTCATTTTGAACCATTGGCAAATAATTTTATGGTAGCCAAAATTCACGATTTTCATGAACTATAACTTGTGGTTTTGCCATTTATAGTCGTTTACCCATTGGTAAATAATTTCGTGAAGGCCAAAATTCACAATTTCATGAGCTATAACCCACGATTTTTGGCTATTTATAGTCATTTCAAATTATTGATAAATAATTTTGCGGTGGCCAAAATTCACGATTTTGTGAGCTATAACCCGATTTTTGGCCATTTTTAGTCATTTCGACTAGTTGCCAATTAATTTCATGGAGGCCAAAATTCATGATTTTATGAGTTATAACCCATAACTTTTGGATATTTTTAGTTATTTCGATGCCTTGACAATTAATTTTCTCGGGGCTAAAATTCACGAGTTTGTGAGCTATAATCCATGATATTTGGCTATTTCTAGTCGTTTTGATCCGTTGTCAAATAATTTTGGGGTGGCCAAAATTCACGATTTTTTTCAATTTTGCTTTCTTCAACCTAATGGCAAATAATTTTGTGGTGGCCAAAATTAAAGATTTCATGAGCTTTAAGCTACAATTTTTGGCCATTTTAGTTATTTCGACTCATTGGCAAATAATTTCATGAAGGCTAAAATTCATGATTTCTTAAGCTATAACACGATTTTTAGTCATTTCGACCCGTTAGCAAATAATTTTGTGTAGGCCAAAATTAAAGATTTCATGAACTATAACTTGTGGTTTTGCCATTTATAGTCGTTTACCCATTGGTAAATAATTTCGTGAAGGCCAAAATTCACAATTTCATGAGCTATAACCCACGATTTTTGGCCATTTTTAGTCATTTCTACTCATTGGTAAATAATTTTTGGAGGCCAAAATTCACGATTTTGTGAGCTATAACCCATGATTTTTGGTCATTTTCTATCATTTTGACCCATTGGCAATTAATTTCGTGGAGGCCAAAATTAAAGATTTCATGAGCTATAACTAACGATTTTTGGCCATTTTAGTCATTTTAGTCCTTTCAACTACTTGTTAAATAATTTCATGGAGGCTAAAATTCACGATTTTGTGAGCTATAATCCATGATATTTGGCTATTTCTAGTCGTTTTGATCCGTTGTCAAATAATTTTGGGGTGGCCAAAATTCACGATTTTGTGAGCTATAACCCATGATTTTTGGTCATTTTCTATCATTTTGACCCATTGGCAATTAATTTCGTGGAGGCCAAAATTAAAGATTTCATGAGCTATAAACCACAAGTTTTGGGCAAATTTAGTCATTTCGACCAATTGTCAAATAATTTTGGGGTGGCCAAAATTCACGATTTCATGAGCTATAACCCACGATTTTTGGCCATTTTAGTCATTTCGACCCGTTAGCAAATAATTTTGTGTAGGCCAAAATTAAAGATTTCATGAGCTATAACTCATGATTTTTGCCCATCTTAGTCACTTCTCCCATTGGCAAATAATTTCATGGAGGCTAAAATTCACGATTGTATGAACTATAACCCATAAATTTTAGCCGTTTTAAGTTATTTCTACCCATTAGCAAATAATTTGATGGAAAAATTATTATTTTTGAACCATAACTCATGATTTTTGCCCATTTTAATTATTTCTAACCATTGAAAATTAATTTTGTGGAGGTCAAAATTCACAATTTTATTAGCTATAACCCACGATTTTTGGCCATTTTTAGTCATTTCGACCCGTTAGCAAATAATTTTGTGAAAGTCAAAATTCATAATTTCTTGAGCTACAACCCACAATATTTGGCCATTTTTAGTCATTTCGACCCGTTAGCAAATAATTTCGCGGAAGCTAAAATTCATGATTTCTTAAGCTATAACACGATTTTTAGTCATTTTAGTCCTTTCAACTACTTGTTAAATAATTTTGCGGTGGCCAAAATTCACGATTTTGTGAGCTATAACCCATGGTTTTGCCATTTTTAGTCGTTTCAACCGCTTGATAAATAATTTTGTGGTGGCCAAAATTCACAATTTCGTGAACTATAACCCTCAATTTATCTATGTTTAATCATTTCGATCCGTTATCAAATAATTTTGTGTAGGCCAAAATTAAAGATTTCATGAGCTATAACCCATTATTTTTTACCATTTTTAGTCATTTCGACCCGTTAGCAAATAATTTCATGGAGGCCAAAACTCATGACTTGATGAGGTATAAGTTATGATTTTTGCCCATCTTAGTCACTTCTCCCATTGGCAAATAATTTCATGGAGGCTAAAATTCACGATTGTATGAACTATAACCCATAAATTTTAGCCGTTTTAAGTTATTTCTACCCATTAGCAAATAATTTGATGGAAAAAAATTATGATTTTTGAACCATAACTCATGATTTTTAGCCATTTTTTATTGTTTCGACCCATTGTCAAATAATTTTGGGGTGGCCAAAATTCTTGATTCTGTGAGCTATAACGCATGATTTTTGGTCATTTTCTATCATTTTGACCCATTAGCAAATAATTTTGTGAAAGTCAAAATTCATAATTTCTTGAGCTACAACCCACAATATTTGGCCATTTTTAGTCATTTCGACCCATTAGCAAATAATTTCGCGGAAGCTAAAATTCATGATTTCTTAAGCTATAACACACGATTTTTAGTCATTTTTAGTCCTTTCGACTGCTTGTTAAATAATTTTGCGGTGGCCAAAATTCACGATTTCGTGTGCTATAACCCATGGTTTTTTGCCATTTTTAGTCGTTTCAACCGCTTGATAAATAATTTTGTGGTGGCCAAAATTCACAATTTCGTGAACTATAACCCTCAATTTATCTATGTTTAATCATTTCGATCCGTTATCAAATAATTTTGCGGAGGCCAAAATTAAAGATTTCATGAACTATAACTTGTGGTTTTTTGCCATTTATAGTCGTTTCGGCCCATTGGTAAATAATTTCGTGAAGGCCAAAATTCACAATTTCATGAGCTATTACCCACAATTGTTTTCCATTTTAAGTTGTTTGGAACCCGTGGCAAATAATTTCGTGGAGGCCAAAATTCACAATTCGTGAGCTGTAACCCATTATTTTTTTACCATTTTTAGTCATTTTGATCGTTTGTCTAATAATTTTATGGTAGCCAAAATTCACGATATGATGAGCTGTTACTCATGATTTTTGCCCATTTTTAATTATTTCTAACCATTGAAAATTAATTTTGTGGAGGTCAAAATTCACAATTTTATTAGCTATAACCCACGATTTTTGGCCAAATAATTATGTGGAGGTCAAATAATTATGCCATGGCCAAATTTAAAGATTTATGAGCTATAACTAACGATTTTTGGCCATTTTTAGTCATTTCGACCAATTGACAATTAATTTTATGGAGGCCAAAACTCACGATTTCATGAGCTATAACCCATGATTTTTGGTCATTTTAATCGTTTTGACCCATTGGCAATTAATTTCGTGGAGGCTAATATTTATGATTTCATTGGCTTACCTACAATTTTTTTACATTTTTATTTGTTTCAACCCGTTGTGAAATAATGTTGCGGATGCCAAAATTTTGATTTCTGAGCTATAACCCATTATTTTTGGCCATTTTTAGTCATTTCGAGCTAATGTCAAATAATTTCGCAGTGGTTAAAAATCATAATTTTGTGAGCTATAACCCATGATATTTGGCTATTTCTATTTGTTTCGACCTGTTGTCAAACAATTTTGTGGTGGCCAAAATTAAAGATTTCATGAGCTATAAACCACAAGTTTTGGGCAAATTTAGTCATTTCGACCCGTTGAGAAACAATTTCACGAATGTCAAATTTCATAGCCTATGATTTTTAGCCATTTTCAATTGTTTCAAACATTACAAGCATGAATAAGCATAAAATAAAAGAAGTTTAGCGTTCAAAATAGAAAGAAAAAATTAGATTTGCACGTAAACCTAGCAATGAAGATGGAGGAATAAGAAGAGGGAAATAAAATAAAAGTTATTTTTAACAAAAAAAAGTTAAAAGGAACAATATGGTAAAACAATTTAATGCTTAGGGATAGTATGGTCATTTTTAAACCGTTTGTTCCTTTAGATTTAAATTATATTAGTTTAGGGGTTAAGTGAGAAAAGTTGAGGGGGGATAAATAATATTCTGAAAATTGAGGGGGGTTATCTACAACAACTCCATAATTGAGGGGGTTTTAGAGTTAAAATAGCTAAGGGGGGTTTTCTAAGACAACCCCCATAGTTGAGGGCGGTTTTCTAAAATTAACCCAATATTAAATAATTCATTGTAGTTTAAAATTCACAATTTTTTTATGAGCTATAACCTATGATTTTTGTTCATTTTAACTTGTTTCAAACCAATGGTAAATAATTAAGTAGAGTTCAAACTTCACTATTTTCATGAGCTATAACCCATGATTTTTATTTATTTTTATTCATTTCCCACCTAATGGAAAATAATTAAGAGGAGTTCAAAATTCGATTTTCATGAGCAATAATGCACGATTTTTGTTCTTTTTTATTTTGATTTAATAATAAATAATTTTACAGAGTTTAAAATTTACTATTTTATGAGCTATAACTCATGATTTATTTATTTTCATTGTTTCCACCTAATGGAAAATACTTAAGCGTAGTTCAAAATTCATTATTTTCACGAGCTATAAATCCTAATTTTGTCTATTTTCATTGTTTCCAACCAATGACAAATAACTAAGTGGAGTTCACAATTCATAGTTTTCATGAGTTAAAATTCACGATTTTTGTTCAATTTTGCTTTCTTCAACCTAATGGCAAATAATTTTGTGGAGTTCAAAATTCACGATTACATTCGCTGTAACACTTGATTTATTTTTTTCATTTTTGTTCATTTTGATCTAATAATAAATAATTTTACAGAGTTTAAAATTTACTATTTTATGAGCTATTATCCAAAAAAAATTGTCCGTTTTAGTTCCTTTAGACCGAATGGCCAAATTTAGTGGAGTTTAAAATTCACGATTTTCATGACCTATAACCCATGATTATTTTTCTATTTCATTCATTTTGACCAAATGGCAAATACAAATGTGTAGTTAAAATTTTAAGTTATTCACGAGCTGCAACCATGACTTTTTTTTCCATTTTTGTTCATTTCGACCCGCTAGCAATAATTAATTGAAGTTCAAAATTCTCATTTTTCATGAGTTGCACTCATGATTTTTGTTCATTTTCATTCATTTTGACCAAATAGAAATAATTATGTGGAGCTTGAAATTCATGATGTCATGAGCTATAACACTTAATTTTTATCCATTTTCATTCATTTTGACCCAACGACAAATAACTTTGTGGAGTTCAAATTCACGAATTCATGAGCTATAACCCACGATTTTTATCCATTTTCGTTTATTTCCACCCGTTAATAAATATTTGTGTGGATTTTAAAATTCATAATTTTATGAGTTACAATCCATAATTTTTAAAATTTTTAATTATAATAACCAAATAGCAAAAATTTTCACAAGCTACAACCCACGATTTTTAACAATTTCACGATTTCATGAGCAATTACCCACAATTTTGGCCATTTTAGTTATTTCGACTCATTGGCAAATAATTTCGTGAAGGCCAAAATTCACGATTTCATGAGCAATTACCCACAATTTTGGCCATTTTAGTTATTTCGACTCATTGGCAAATAATTTCATGAAGGCTAAAATTCATGATTTTGTGAGCTATAACCCGCAATTTTTGGTTATTTTTAGTCATTTTGAACCATTGGCAAATAATTTTATGGTGACCAAAATTTATGACTTCGTGGCCTATAGCCCACGATTTTTGGCTATTTATAGTCATTTCAAACTATTGATAAATAATTTTGCGGTGGCCAAAATTCACAATTTCATGAGCTATAACCCACGATTTTTAACAATTTTAGTCATTTTGAACCATTGGCAAATAATTTTTATGGAGGCCAAAATTCATGATTTTATGAGTTATAACCCATAACTTTTGGATATTTTTAGTTATTTCGACTCATTGGCAAATAATTTTATGGTAGCCAAAATTCACGATTGTATGAACTATAACCCATAAATTTTGGCTATTTCTAGTCGTTTCGATCCGTTGTCAAATAATTTTGTGTAGGCCAAAATTAAAGATTTCATGAGCTATAAACCATAAATTTTGGCCATTTTTAGTCATTTCTACTCATTGGTAAATAATTTTTTGGAGGCCAAAATTCACGATTTCGTGAACTATAGCTCATGATTTTTAACAATTTTTAGTCATTTCGACCCGTTAGCAAATAATTTCGCGGAGGCCAAAAATCATGATTGTTGAGCTAAAACTCACTATTTTTGGCTATTTTTAGTCTTTTTTGACAGCTTGTTAAATAATTTTACGGTGGCCAAAATTCACGATTTTGTGAGCTATAACCCATAGTTTTTACCTTTTAATCTTTTCAATCCATTGGCAAATAATTTCACGATGACCAAAATTCATGACTTGATGAGGTATAAGTTATGATTTTTGCCCATCTTAGTCACTTCTCCCATTGGCAAATAATTTCATGGAGGCTAAAATTCACGATTGTATGAACTATAACCCATAAATTTTGGCCATTTTAGTTATTTCGACTCATTGGCAAATAATTTCATGGAGGCTAAAATTCACGATTTCATGAACTATAGCTCATGATTTTTAGCTATTTTTGTCGTTTCGACCCATTGTCAAATAATTTTGGGGTGGCCAAAATTCTTGATTTTATGAGTTATAACCCATAACTTTTGGATATTTTTAGTTATTTCGACTCATTGGCAAATAATTTCGTGGAGGCCAAAATTAAAGATTTCATGAACTATAACTTGTGGTTTTTTGCCATTTATAGTCGTTTCGGCCCATTGGTAAATAATTTCGTGAAGGCCAAAATTCACAATTTCATGAGCTATTACCCACAATTTTTTCCTATTTTAAGTTGTTTGGAACCCGTGGCAAATAATTTCGTGGAGGCCAAAATTCACAATTCGTGAGCTGTAACCCATTATTTTTTTACCATTTTTAGTCATTTTGATCGTTTGTCTAATAATTTTATGGTAGCCAAAATTCACGATATGATGAGTTGTTACTCATAATTTTTGCCCATTTTTAATTATTTCTAACCATTGAAAATTAATTTTGTGGAGGCCAAAATTCACAATTTCTTTAGCTATTACCCACGATTTTAGTCTATTTTTGGTCATTTTGACCGTTGTCAAATAATTATGCCATGGCCAAATTTAAAGATTTATGAGCTATAACTAACGATTTTTGGCCATTTTAGTCATTTCGATCAATTGGCAATTAATTTTATGGAGGCCAAAACTCATGATTTCATGAGCTATAACCCACGATTTTTGGCCATTTTAATCGTTTTGACCCATTGGCAATTAATTTCGTGGAGGCCAATATTTATGATTTCATTGGCTTACCTACAATTTTTTTACATTTTTATTTGTTTCAACCCGTTGTGAAATAATGTTGCGGATGCCAAAATTTTGATTTCTGAGCTATAACCCATTATTTTTGGCCATTTTAGTCATTTCGAGCTAATGTCAAATAATTTCATGGAGGCTAAAATTCATAATTTCTTGAGCTACAACCCACAATATTTGGCCATTTTAGTCATTTCGAGCTAATGTCAAATAATTTTGTGGTGGCCAAAATTAAAGATTTCATGAGCTATAAACCACAAGTTTTGGGCAAATTTAGTCATTTCGACCCGTTGAGAAATAATTTCACGAATGTCAAAATTCATAGCCTATGATTTTTAGCCATTTTCAATTGTTTCCACCGTTGGCTAATAAATTTGTGGAGGCTAAAATTCATAATTTCTTGAGCTACAACCCACAATATTTGGCCATTTTTAGTCGTTTCGACCAATTGTCAAATAATTTTTCGGTGGGAAAAATTCACGATCCCGTGAGCTGTAACCCATGATTTGTGGACATTTTTTATCATTTTGACCCATTGGTAAATAATTTCGAGTAAGCCAAATTTCACGATTCGGTAAGCTATAACCCACGATTTTTGGCCATTTCTAGTTATTTCGTCCCATTGGCAAATAATTTCGCAGAGGCCAAAATTCATGATTTCTTGAGCAATAACCCATTAAATTTGGCCATTTTTAGTCCTTTCAACTACTTGTTAAATAATTTCGTGGAAATGACTAAAAATGGCTAAAAATTACGATTTATAGCTCATATAATCATACATTTTACCTTTCATGATATTATTAGACAACGGGTCGAAATGACTAAAAATAGCTAAAAATTATGGGTTATAGCTCATGAAATCGTGAATTTTGGCCTACGCTAAATTATTTGCCAACATGTCGAAACAATTAAAAATGACCAAAAATTATGAGTGATAGCCCACAAAATAGTAAATTTTGGCAACCACGATATTATTTGTTTACGGGTCAAAATGACTAAAATGACCAAAAATGGTGGGTTATTGCTCACAAAATCATGAATTTTAGCCACCTCAAAATTATTTGACAACGGATCGAAACAACTAGAAATGGCTAAAAATTATGGGTTATATCTTACAAAATCGTTAGTTTTGGCTTTCGCAATATTATTTGCCAATGGATCAAAATAAAAAAGCTAAAAATCATGAGTTATAGCTCACAAAATTGTTAATTTTGTCCACCTCAAAATTATTTGCCAATGGGTCAAAATGACTAAAAATGGCCAAATATCATGAGTTATAGTTTATAAAATTATAAATTTTGGCCTCCGCAAAATTATTTGTCAACGGGTCAAAACGACTTAAAATGGCCAAAAATCGTGGATTGCTCATAAAATCGTGAATTTTGGACTCCGCAAAATAATTTACCAACAGGAGATATGGTTAAAAATGATAAAAAATTATGGGTTATAACTCATGAAATTGTGAATTTTAGCCACCAAAAAACTTATTTGACATTATTTACCAATGGGTAAATAATTTCTTGTTTGGACATAGCTCATCAAATTGTGAATTTTGGCCTTCGAGAAATTATTTACCAATGGGTTGAAATGACTAAAAATGACCGAAAATCATGGGTTAGCTCATTAAATTATGATTTTTGCCCTCTGTAAAATTATTTGACAACAGGTCAAAATGTCTATAAATGGAAAATATCATGTGTTATAGCTCATGAAATCTTTAATTTTTGCATCTGTGAAATTATTTGACAATGGGTCGGAATGACTAAAAATGGCAAAAAATCATGGGTTAAAATCGATAAAATGGCTAAAAATCGTGCTCATCAAATTGTGAATTTTGGCCTTCGAGAACTTATTTACCAATGGGTCGAAATGACTAAAAATGACCGACAATCATGGGTTAACTCATTAAATTATGATTTTTGCCCTCTGTAAAATTATTTGATAACAGGTCGAAATGTCTATAAATGGAAAATATCATGTGTTATAGCTCATGAAATCTTTAATTTTTGCATCTGTGAAATTATTTGACAATGGGTCGGAATGACTAAAAATGGCAAAAAATCATGGGTTAGAGCACACAAAATCATGAATTTTGGCCACCTCAAAATTCTTTAACAAGCGTCGAAATGATTAAAATGGCAAAATTATTAGTTATAGCTCACGAAATCATAAATTTTAGCCTCCAAAATTATTTGTCAACGGGTCAAAACGACTTAAAATGGCCAAAAATCGTGGATTGCTCATAAAATCGTGAATTTTGGACTCCGCAAAATTATTTACCAACAGGAGAAATGGTTAAAAATAATAAAAAATTGTGGGTTATAACTCATGAAATTGTGAATTTTAGCCACCAAAAACTTATTTGACATTATTTACCAATGGGTAAATAATTTCTTGTTTGGACATAGCTCATCAAATTGTGAATTTTGGCCTTCGAGAAATTATTTACCAATGGGTTGAAATGACTAAAAATGACCGAAAATCATGGATTAGCTCATTAAATTATGATTTTTGCCCTCTGTAAAATTACTTGACAACAGGTCAAAATGTCTATAAATGGAAAATATCATGTCTTATAGCTCATGAAATCTTTAATTTTTGCATCTGTGAAATTATTTGACAATGGGTCGGAATGACTAAAAATGGCAAAAAATCATGGGTTAAAATCGATAAAATAGCTAAAAATCGTGAGTTATAGCTCATCAAATTGTGAATTTTGGCCTTCGAGAACTTATTTACCAATGGGTCGAAATGACTAAAAATGACCGAAAATCATGGGTTAACTCATTAAATTATGATTTTTGCCCTCTGTAAAATTATTTGACAATGGGTGAATGACTAAAAATGGCAAAAATCATGGGTTAGCTCATTAAATTATGATTTTTGCCCTCTGTGAAATTATTTGACAATGGGTCGGAATGACTAAAAATGGCAAAAAATCATGGGTTATAGCACACAAAATCATGAATTTTGGCCACCTCAAAATTCTTTAACAAGCAGTCGAAATGATTAAAAATGGCAAAAATTATTAGTTATAGCTCACGAAATCATAAATTTTAGCCTCCGTGAAATTATTTTCCGACAAGTCGAAACGACTAAAATGGCCAAAAATCATGGGTTATAGGTCACAAAATCGTGAATTTATGCCTCTACTCAATTCTCGGCCTAAAGCAATTGAGTCAAAAGTGTTTCGAGTTCGGTAATACAGGTTTGAGTATTTGCGGCACGCATAACAATTTTTGTTTTTAGTTTATGATATTTATTCTAAAGTATTAATTGCTTAATGGGGGTAGTCAAGTAAAACTTAAAAGTAGATCTAAGATAATTTGGGATAATTTTTTATGGTGTTGGTCAAATTAGAATAAATTTTATGGTGTTAGTCAATTAGAACTAGAACTAGGATAAAATTTTACAGTATTAGTTAATTAGAACTGTAACAAAATTAAACCTTGTTGAGAGAAATCAGGCTCAATCTAGGAGTTAATGAGCCGTAAATAGAGAATATAAAACAATTTTAACCCAAAACTATATCTCTTAAATATTAGTCTCAACTCCTATTTTAAACTCAATACCCTTTAATATCCTATTCAATGTGGGACTATACTCACATATTAATAACTATTAAAATTAGAATTAGCTTAGAAGTCTTAACTAATTTACTTAAGCCTTTAAATGGGCAGTCATCGGTAGTGAATTGTTCAAGCAAAAAAGTTGCCAGAGAGCATAATAAAATATTCGCCCTTGCTTCCCCTCTCTATCATACTCGACTGACTTGTTCTTATGTTATTTTAGTTGCGTTTGAACTATGAAAACTGTGATAATTATTTATAAAAAATTCCTATTTTTCTCATTTCTCTATACAAAATTGAGAGTTATAGTCTCTTAAATTATTCTAAGTTTTAGTCTAATACTTGGTGGTAAAAAACTAGATCTCCTTTTTTTTTCATATTTCTTTCCTTTTCTTTTCTTCAGCCTCTCTTGCTCTAAGGTCTCTTCTACCATTAGACTACACTATTAGATTGGACAGACTCTGCTGTTACTCCTCCTTATAATGCTATTTTCTCTTTCACTAAATATTAGATTTATGTAATTAATTTAAAATAAAAATCACACGTCCATAACTTATTTAAAAATAACTGAAATTGAGAGATGAGGACAAGAGGAATTGGGGAGCAAAAAAAACAAAAGAATAAATGAGAAAAGGTTTACTTTTCAAACTTGTACTAGAATAATAATTCAAAAAATAAAAAGTTACAAATAATAATAATAATAATAATAAAGAATATCTTGTAGTCTAACCAGGAGTTATTCAATAGTGATTAACATAATAGTAAACAATTAATAATCAATAATAACAAGTTTAACATTTTTCTTTGAAGATTGCTAAATTAAGATAAGTTCCTGGTTTTGCCCTGTTTGTGCTAATCATGTGAAGCATGTTTTTGTTTAGCTAATTAATCGTGTTTTATTTTGAGACCATTTACATACAAAATGCTATAAACTATGTTTATGAAGAAGATTTGCTAAGAATCAGAAAATCCCCGTAACCTTCGATGATTGTCATAGAACCCCACATATACAGCTTCCAAAATATCAAAAACTCCTCTTAAATTAAGGGTTATAAAAAAACACCTTTATCATGAATATTTTATCAGAAACTTCTTGACAATGTTAATTAACTGCAATTTTCACATGGGTGGGTAGAGTTATGCAGAGGGATCGATATGCCTGCCAGTGAAAATTGTAGTTCATGCTTTTATCATTAAAAAAATACTAGTGATTTTACACGAAGCTATCATAAACTATATTTGTAAAGAAATACCATAATTTCATGGACAACATAGAGTACATTTTCAACCAAAAAATAGTAGGTTCTGTTAACAATACATAGAAAGTTATCTCACGGTTCTGAGACTAACGTAAAAAAAAAAGTCCACACTAAATTATTAATAACCTAAAAGCAATTAATATTTCAGAAACAATACCATAACTAAGAACTAAAACTATGTTCTTCAACAATTTTTGCCAGGAAGAAAAGGCACATCTAATTCACTCAAAATACACAGACAGCTTTCGTCGACAACTTCACATCGACACACTGGACAGGAGTTGTTCCTTTCGACCAGCCAATTCATAACACACTCCTTATGAAAGTATTTGATGCTTGAGGATTGCTATATATCATTATAGATTTCATCAAGGATGGGAGTTCAATTAATCCTCAAGCAAATATGGACGATGGAGGTGGCTGAGATGCCGTGCTTGCATTTTTTTTTCGTAAGGAGTTGTAGTATGGAGTTGCTGGTTGAAAGGAACTCTTGTCCTGTGTGGATGTGAAGTTCTTAATGAAAGTGTGTATGTATGTGGAAAAATAATAAGTGTACTACAAATTTTCCAGCACTTTGGCACTACCACAAACAAATAAGTGGGGGTCCTTCCTTGAAAACTGTAAAAAAAGAAGTGGTCACTCATCATGGCCTCATTTTGTAGTTTGTTTATGGTAGTATCAAAGTTATAGTACACTATTCATTACTCATGTAATTGAGTGAAGTAGTGTAGCTTTTCTTAATTCTTGCAAATGATTGTTGAAGAATATAGTGTTTTTTAAAAATGAAATTGAAGAGTATATTTTAGTTCTTAGTTATGATGTTGTTTCTGAAGTTTTAATTGCTTAGTGTTTTAAGAATTTAATGTGGATTCTTTTAGTTTGGTCTCAGATAATTGAGAACGTAAACCGCAATTTATTTCACATGGGTGGATAGCAGAAAATTGGATAATTAATAGGTAAGGAATGGACTTTGATTCTCTCTGCTATTAAAAGGCGGTGGAGGAACCACTGCTTTTCTTTGAGTACAGGGTGATTGTGATTCTTTTCAATATCTAATACTTATCGTACCCATATGAGCTCTTATTCCTAATTTACACTCAAATAAAAGAAATATTAATCATCAAATAAATAATCAATGGTTGTGATAAAATGGTCCAACTTATCTCATTTTTCTTAGAAGATTGGATAAATTAAGATAAGTTCATGGTTTTACCCGTTTGTGCTAATTATGTGAAGCATTTTTTAATAGCTTAATTGTGTTTTATTTTGAGACCATTTACATACAAAATGCTATAAACTATGTTTATGAAGAAGAATGGCTAAGTATCAGAAAATCCCCGTAACCTTCGATGATTGTCATAGAACCCCACATATACAGCTTCCAAAATATCAAAACTCCTCTTAAATTAAGGGTTATAAAAACACCTTTATCATGAATATTTTATCAGAAACTTCTTGACAATGTTAATTAACTGCAATTTTCACATGGGTGGGTAGAGTTATGCAAAGGGATCGATATGCCTGCCAGTGAAAATTGTAGTTCATGCTTTATCATTAAAAAATACTAGTGATTTTACACGAAGCTATCATAAACTATATTTGTAAAGAAATACCATAATTTCATGGAATATTTATTTTAACCAACACTATTATCGTTTTCTTATAAAAATTTAATGTCTGGAGGAAAACTTTATTAGAGTATAAAAGTGCAAGAAAATAAATAAGGGTATATACAAATGAAAAGTACACGAAACTTTGACATATTTAAGGAGTTAAGACAATTGGCTTCTCTTTATTATCATGGACAACATAGAGTACATTTTCAACCAAAAATAGTAGGTTCTGTTAACAATACATAGAAACTTATCTCACTGTTCTGAGACCAAAGTAAAAAAAGAATCCACATTAAATTATTAATAACTACTAAGCAATTATACTTCCGTAACAATATCATAACTAAGAACTCTGGCGGTCTTGAATTCGATTCGGACCGAGTTATTAAAAAAAATATCACAACTAAGAACTAAAACTATGTTCTTCAACAATTCTTGCAAGAAAGTAAGGATCCATCTCATATTCACTTTCATCGACAACTTCACATCGACACAATGGACAGGAGTCGCTCCTTTCGACCAGCCAATTCATAACACACTCCTTATGAAAGTATTTGATGCTTGAGGATTGCTATATATCATTATAGATTTCATCAAGGATGGGAGTTCAATTAATCCTCAAGCAAATATGGACGATGGAGGTGGCTGAGATGCCGTGCTTGCATTTTTTTTTCGTAAGGAGTTGTAGTATGGAGTTGCTGGTTGAAAGGAACTCTTGTCCTTTGTGGATGTGAAGTTCTTAATGAAAGTGTGTATGTATGTATGTGGAAAAATAATAAGTGTACTACACTTTTTCTAGCACTTTGGCACTATCACAAACAAATAAGTGGGGTCCTTCCTTGAAAACTGTAAAAAAAGAAGTGGTCACTCATCATGGCCTCATTTTGTAGTTTGTTTATGGTAGTATCAAAGTTATAGTACAGTATTCATTACTCATGTAATTGAGTGAAGTAGTTTAGCTTTTCTTAATTCTTGCAAATGATTGTTGAAGAATATAGTGTTTTTTTTAAAAATGAAATTGAAGAGTATATTTTAGTTCTTAGTTATGATGTTGTTTCTGAAGTTTTAATTGCTTAGTGTTTTTAAGAATTTAATGTGGATTCTTTTTAGTTTGGTCTCAGATAATTGAGAACGTAAACCGCAATTTATTTCACATGGGTGGATAGCAGAAAATTGGATAATTAATAGGTAAGGAATGGACTTTGATTCTCTCTGCTATTAAAAGGCGGTGGAGGAACCACTGCTTTTCTTTGAGTACAGGGTGATTGTGATTCTTTTCAATATCTAATACTTATCGTACCCATATGAGCTGCTCTTATTCCTAATTTACACTCAAATAAAAGAAATATTAATCATCAAATAAATAATCAATGGTTGTGATAAAAATGGTCCACAACTTATCTCATTTTTCTTAGAAGATTGGATAAATTAAGATAAGTTCATGGTTTTACCCCGTTTGTGCTAATTATGTGAAGCATTTTTTTTAATAGCTTAATTGTGTTTTATTTTGAGACCATTTACACAAAAGTGCTGTAAACTATGTTTATGAAGAAGAATGGCTAAGTATCAGAAAATTCCCTTAACCTTGGACGATTGCCACATACATAAACCCATATAACTTTCAAAATATCGAAACCCCACTTAAGTTAGGGTTAGGGGTTATCAGAAAAACATACACTTATCTTTAATATTATACCAGAAAAACTCCTTAACAAAGTTAACCGCAGTTTTCAATTATGCAGAGGGATATTTCGCGGTGAAAATTGTGGTTCACGCTTTATCATTAAAAAATACTAGTGATTTTACACGAAGCTATCATAAACTATATTTGTAAAGAAATACCATAATTTCATGGAATATTTATTTTAACCAACACTATTATCGTTTTCTTATAAAAATTTAATGTCTGGAGGAAAACTTTATTAGAGTATAAAAGTGCAAGAAAATAAATAAGGGTATATACAAATGAAAAGTACACGAAACTTTGACATATTTAAGGAGTTAAGACAATTGGCTTCTCTTTATTATCATGGACAACATAGAGTACATTTTCAACCAAAATATAGTGTAGGTTTTGTTAACAATACATAGAAACTTATCTCACTGTTCTGAGACCAAAGTAAAAAAAGAATCCACATTAAATTATTAATAACTACTAAGCAATTATACTTCCGTAACAATATCATAACTAAGAACTCTCGCGGTCTTGAATTCGATTCCGGACCGAGTTGTTAAAAAAAATATCATAACTAAGAACTAAAACTATGTTCTTCAACAATTCTTGCAAGAAAGTAAGGATCCATCTCATATTCACTTTCATCGACAACTTCACATCGACACAATGGACAGGAGTCGCTCCTTTCGACCAGCCAATTCATAACACACTCCTTATGAAAGTAATGCGAGCATGGCGTCTTCGCCAGCATCTCTCCCTCTGTAAACTCCACCAAGCACACCGGGCACTTTTCCTTCTCTTCGTCATCGTTGTCCTCATCGTTGATCTCAGTCCACTCTGTCTGCCCCAACTTTGCCTCCACCGCCATCCTCCTCCTCTTCTCCAACGAAACCTCCATCCGGTACTCGCCATAAACATAGTCGACCTTACAATGAATCCTGATCTCTACCCTCAAGTTCGTCGTCTCAGACAGCTCCACACTCTCCACCACTTCTCTAGCGTACGAAGATATCTCCAAAACGAACGACTGAGGCCAGCTATCGTGCAGGGAGAAAGAAAGGACTTCAGTCGCAGCAGCATCTGACTGGGCGTTCGACAGGAACCTGACGGGATCAGACACGAAAGATCTTTCTTCCTGTTGGCGATTCGTGGTCGGGGGATTAGATGATGATATCACCCTAGAACACTTCTCGAGGTATGCCACCATCTCGAATCTGGGTACATCGCTATCGTCAACATGTTCGAGGTTGAAGAATGACAATTCATGGATCCAGGCTCTACACTGAAACATGTAAAGGCGGGACATCGTTTCTCGGTGATGAATATGGTACGATTTGGCGAATATATATAGAGTTTTAACCTATTCCTATTCCTAGTAGTACTAGGACTTAACAGAAATTAGAAGAAATATTAACGTAAACCTGTTTCCTACCGTGCATTGGACTGGTAGCTTTGGAAACAAAAATATAGGTCTAATTTTTTTGGCAGCTGCTATATAAGATATTTAATTAAACCCGGTACAGTTTTTTTTAAAATTGAAATCCTAATAACTATATATATATAGTTTGACACATTTTAGAATAGGATACAATATAAGATATAAATAAACTCGAGTGTTAACTATTTATGATTTATCAGATGATACCCATAATTAGAAAGAACCGGCACTATAGAATCCTAATTAATATTCATTTCGATACATACTAGGAATAGAATATAGGCATACAAGCTATATTCTATAAATACCTAACTCCTCCGTTTTTGCTCTCTCAAATTCTTCCATATTCATCTCTAAGCAATCATGCCTAACCCTTATCATATACTTGATTCCTCAGCCTGGATCCGTGAATACTCTTCCAACGTCATCGATAACGATGATGATCGTCCCAAACTCGAGGTAGTCGCCCATCTCAAGACATATGTTAGGGTGCTATCATCATCTGATCGCTCGACCATTCTTTATACTACACAAGAAGAAAGATCGTTTGTATTTGATCCTCTTAAACTTCTGCTAGACGACCAGTCTAATGCTGCTATAACTGAAATCTTTTCTTTCTCCGTTGGGAGAAGTTGGCCCCAGTCATGGGTATCAAAGCTTTCGTCATACGCTGAAGATCTTGCGGAGACTGCAGAGCAAGACAAGACGAGCGTGAGATTAGATATCAAGATTGGTTGCTTGGTGGATGTCGTTTATGATACTAGGATTGCCGCAGCATTGAAGGAGAGAGAGTGGATGGAGATAGAAGAGAAGGAAACGTGTACAGTGTGCTTGGAGGAGTTTAGGGTTAGAGAGAAGGTGGCTGAGATGCCGTGCTTACATTATTTTCACAGGGCTTGCATTATCAAGTGGTTGGCGGAAGGGAATTACGCTTGCCCAGTGTGTCGATGTGCAGTTGAGTGAAAGTTCTTTTAATGAAACCCTAGGAAGCTACTTCACAATTTATCTCAAAAAAAAAAAAGTTCATTAAAAGAATGTAAACCTTTTTGTTTGTTTGTTTACTAAGTTCATTAAAAAAAGTTCATTCCGATTGCATTGATTTTGGATTTTTTTTCCCCTTAATGGTGTAGTAACTGAAAAAAGGCGCATCTACGTAGGTGCCACCGATGTTTTTGGATTGTTGCATCATCCCTTTTACCTTATCAACCAAACAAGGTACATGACGGAAAGTTGATCTGAACCTACAATATGAATAGTTTCAACCTTTTTCCTCTCATATTACAAGGAACCAAACAGTCCTTAATGATGCTGAAACTAACCATGAAAAAAAAAATGATGCTGAAACTAATAACAGAACAAGCGTCGTTTTCTCCTTCATCACGATATGAATTTTTGTAGATGATTTTTCGATAGAAGATCTTCTATAAATTTAAAGACTGTATAGGAAGAAAGGGAAAAAAAAGAAAAGATAAGCCAATGATCCAATATATTTAAAATTTTAGGAGTATCTTCATCTTTAACTAGTCGGAATTTGAAAGGAAACGTACAAGCAAAAAATATACAAGGTTGCAAACATTTCCCTTACATTTATCCAACCAGCAGCTGAATTAGCAGAGGTCTTCTTCTGCTCAAATAATCTTTAGTTTGCAGTTCGAAAACATGTAAAAATTTGAACAATCAGAACAAAAAATCCTGTAAAAATTTCAACATATAACACGGTACAGTTTCAGAGAACAAAAGAATAGAGACTGTTAGGAAAATACTATATAGGCACGTAAGCAATGCATGCCAAATTTAGTTTGGAGTTTATAAAAGAATGATATATTTTATATATGCAAAAATTAGAATAACAAAGACTATATTTACAAAAGTAAGTTTTATGTGCAACTTTTATAGTAATGGTCATTATGTATGGAGAAAATAGTTAATATTCCTAAAAGTTTTTTAAATGTAGTCAATATCCAAAGTGTTTTAAAATTTTGAAATTACTATATTTATAATAAACTTAAGTTAAGGTAAATTGTATATAAATCCTCGTCTATACCTTCAGTTCCACTTAATCCCCTAAGTTATTTATTAGCACATAGCACTCTTCCCTTAAGAATTGAGAGGATAAGTGCTACTTGAAGGCATATATATATATAAGGGAGTTATGTGCAACTTACCCTTTAGTTTATTATATCTTTGCATTTTTTGTGGTTTTAAAATCATATATTTTGTTTCAAATCATATCGAATCTTTGAAGATAAGTTGTATATAAGTCTCTCATCAATAATCAATTCATCTAATTACCAACTTCCATAACTTTTATTGATTGTAATACATGTCAAAGGAACCTTCTTCCACTAATGAGGTCTTGTTACGTGGATTTATTTGCTCACAAAGTAATTCCATGACTACCTCAATAATAGGATATATACGGTACCTAATTTGCTTAGACAATTGGCATAAATATTGCCCCTACCTTAGGTAAAGGTACCTCATACCTTTACCTCCACTCATACCACAAACTTGCTTGATGAATCCTATTCTCTAAAACCACCTTTTTTATCTTTAATAACTCAAAGTTTTTAACACTTTAATACCACAAAATTATAAATATTTTAACTTTGATACCACAAAGATTTACATTTTTTACAGTGATACCTTAAAGTTTACATATTTTAGCTTTAATACTCTAACCCAAGTTTGGGGGTATCAAAGTGTCCAAAGCAAACCTTTGTATGTCAAAATTAAAAAGTATAAAATTTATCATAACATAGTGTCGGAAAAAATTATATGGAATTATTGTAGATTTGAAGGAGTAATATGGAATATTATAGATTTTGGGTATCAAAGTTCAAAGAACTATGGGATATTAAAGTGAAATAAGGTGTTTTGGTCATTGAGGATTAATGAACAATTTCAAAGATTTAGGGGATTAATATGGAGTTATTGTAGATTGAGGGACTAATATGGAATTATTCTAGATTTAAAGGGACTAATATGTAATATCCATCTTTATTTGAGGCTAAACATGTGAAGCTGAGTTTAAGTGAGGTGAAAAAAAGCACTATTATAGATTTTGGGTATCAAAGTTCAAAGAACTATGGGATATTAAAGTGAAATAATGTGTTTTGGTCATTGAGGATTAATGAACAATTTCAAAGATTTAGGGGATTAATATGGAGTTATTGTAGATTGAGGGACTAATATGGAATTATTCTAGATTTAAAGGGACTAATATGTAATATCCATCTTTATTTGAGGCTAAACATGTGAAGCTGAGTTTAAGTGAGGTGAAAAAAAGCACTATTATAGATTTTGGGTATCAAAGTTCAAAGAACTATGGGATATTAAAGTGAAATAATGTGTTTTGGTCATTGAGGATTAATGAACAATTTCAAAGATTTAGGGGATTAATATGGAGTTATTGTAGATTGAGGGACTAATATGGAATTATTCTAGATTTAAAGGGACTAATATGTAATATCCATCTTTATTTGAGGCTAAACATGTGAAGCTGAGTTTAAGTGAGGTGAAAAAAAGCAATATCATAGATTTTGGGTATCAAAATTCAAAGAACTATGGGATATTAAAGTGAAATAAGGTGTTTTGGTCATTGAGGATTAATGAACAATTTCAAAGATTTAGGGGATTAATATGGTGATTGTAGATTGAGGGACTAATATGGAATTATTCTAGATTTAAAGGGACTAATATGCTCCATCATTATTTGAGGCTAAACATGTGAAGCTGAGTTTAAGTGAGGTGAAAAAAAGAAAAAGCAATGACAGGATTTGAACTCCGGACCACAAATAAGTGAACAAGCGTCGTTTTCTCCTTCATCACGATATGAATTTTTGTAGATGATTTTTCGATAGAAGATCTTCTATAAATTTAAAGACTGTATAGGAAGAAAGGGGAAAAAGAAAAGATAAGCCAATGATCCAATATATTTAAAATTTTAGGAGTATCTTCATCTTTAACTAGTCGGAATTTGAAAGGAAACGTACAAGCAAAAATATACAAGGTTGCAAACATTTCCTTACATTTATCCAACCAGCAGCTGAATTAGCAGAGGTCTTCTTCTGCTCAAATAATCTTTAGTTTGCAGTTCGAAAACATGTAAAAATTTGAACAATCAGAACAAAAAATCCTGTAAAAATTTCAACATATAACACGGTACAGTTTCAGAGAACAAAAGAATAGAGACTGTTAGGAAAATACTATATAGGCACGTAAGCAATGCATGCCAAATTTAGTTTGGAGTTTATAAAAGAATGATATATTTTATATATGCAAAAATTAGAATAACAAAGACTATATTTACAAAAGTAAGTTTTATGTGCAACTTTTATAGTAATGGTCATTATGTATGGAGAAAATAGTTAATATTCCTAAAAGTTTTTAAATGTAGTCAATATCCAAAGTGTTTTAAAATTTTGAAATTACTATATTTATAATAAACTTAAGTTAAGGTAAATTGTATATAAATCCCTCGTCTATACCTTCAGTTCCACTTAATCCCTAAGTTATTTATTAGCACATAGCACTCTTCCCTTAAGAATTGAGAGGATAAGTGCTACTTGAAGGCATATATATATATAAGGGAGTTATGTGCAACTTACCCTTTAGTTTATTATATCTTTGCATTTTTTGTGGTTTTAAAATCATATATTTTGTTTCAAATCATATCAATCTTTGAAGATAAGTTGTATATAAGTCTCTCATCAATAATCAATTCATCTAATTACCAACTTCCATAACTTTATTGATTGTAATACATGTCAAAGGAACCTTCTTCCACTAATGAGGTCTTGTTACGTGGATTTATTTGCTCACAAAGTAATTCCATGACTACCTCAATAATAGGATATATACGGTACCTAATTTGCTTAGACAATTGGCATAAATATTGCCCCTACCTTAGGTAAAGGTACCTCATACCTTTACCTCCACTCAATACCGTCAAACTTGCTTGATGAATCCTATTCTCTAAAACCACCTTTTTTTATCTTTAATAACTCAAAGTTTTTAACACTTTAATACCACAAAAATTATAAATATTTTAACTTTGATACCACAAAGATTTACATTTTTTACAGTGATACCTTAAAGTTTACATATTTTAGCTTTAATACTCTAACCCAAGTTTGGGGGTATCAAAGTGTCCAAAGCAAACCTTTGTATGTCAAAATTAAAAAGTATAAAATTTATCATAACATAGTGTCGAAAAAATTATATGGAATTATTGTAGATTTGAAGGAGTAATATGGAATATTATAGATTTTGGGTATCAAAGTTCAAAGAACTATGGATATTAAAGTGAAATAAGGTGTTTTGGTCATTGAGGATTAATGAACAATTTCAAAGACTTAAGGGATTAATATGGAGTTATTGTAGATTGAGGGACTAATATGGAATTATTCTAGCTTTAAGGGACTAATATGTAATATCCATCTTTATTTGAGGCTAAACATGTGAAGCTGAGTTTAAGTGAGATGAAAAAAAAGGACTATTATAGATTTTGGGTATCAAAGTTCAAAGAACTATGGATATTAAAGTGAAATAATGTGTTTTGGTCATTGAGGATTAATGAACAATTTCAAAGATTTAGGGATTAATATGAAGTTATTGTAGATTGAGGGACTAATATGAAATTATTCTAGCTTTAAAGGACTAATATGTAATATCCATCTTTATTTGAGGCTAAACATGTGAAGCTGAGTTTAAGTGAGGTGAAAAAAAGCACTATTATAGATTTTGGGTATCAAAGTTCAAAGAACTATGGGATATTAAAGTGAAATAATGTGTTTTGGTCATTGAGGATTAATGAACAATTTCAAAGATTTAGGGATTAATATGGAGTTATTGTAGATTGAGGGACTAATATGGAATTATTTAGATTTAAGGGACTAATATGTAATATCCATCTTTATTTGAGGCTAAACATGTGAAGCTGAGTTTAAGTGAGGTGAAAAAAAAGCAATATCATAGATTTTGGGTATCAAAATTCAAAGAACTATGGGATATTAAAGTGAAATAAGGTGTTTTGGTCATTGAGGGATTAATGAACAATTTCAAAGATTTAGGGATTAATATGGAGTGATTGTAGATTGAGGGACTAATATGGAATTATTCTAGATTTAAGGACTAATATGCTCCATCATTATTTGAGGCTAAACATGTGAAGCTGAGTTTAAGTGAGGTGAAAAAGAAAAAGCAATGACAGGATTTGAACTCCGGACCACAAATAAGTGAACACGGGCTCTTCTTGCCAACTGAGCTAAATTGTTGCTTAGCATATTGTCTACAATTTATAATTTTGAGTAGTACTCTAAAAGTGTTACATGACAAACGAAAAACAGACAGCTCTTGGACTCTTTTTATATAGCGAGTGAAATAGCAGGCAAAAATAAGAACTGAGGCTAATATGATACAATTTTAAGATGGATTTCTTCGATTCTACTTCAACATATAACACAATGCAGTTTCAGAGAACAAAAGAATGGAGACTGTTAGGAAAATAAATAGCAGGCAAAAATAAGAACTGAGGCTAATATGATACAATTTTTAGATGGATTTCTTCGATTCTATTTCAACATATAAGTGCAATTTTTTCAGCATCCCTATTTTGTTAGGAGTGAAAAAAATCAATCACCAAACTAATGAAGAAACAAGGATATTAAACGACCACAATAGATATGGGTATGACTTTTTCTTATCGGAAAAAAAAATTTATTAGTATGTATCATTAGTAAGCACATACAAATCCATATCTGATCGATTTGCACCCCTATACAGTGATCTACACCCCCCATACATGATAGTATCAACTCTGCAAGCATTTAGGCTCATTTTAGCAAAGTACACCTAAGAAAATCGGAACTTTTCCTCACAAGAAATTCAGCTAACGTTTAACACAATAAATTTCTCTGTGCAAGTATAATCCGTTGTAGTCTTGGGTTAGGATACTCGTTCTCAACTGAGAGACCCAGGTCCAAGTCCCGGCAACGGAAATTATCTTTTTGTTTCAGCATTTCCTATTTTTTAGGAGGAAAAAAAATATTAATCATAAAAAAAATGCAAAAAAGAGGATATAAAAAAAATGACCACAATGGATACGGATTTGACTTTTTCTTATCAAAACCAAAAAAATATTAGTAAATATCATTAAATATGAATCCATATCGATCGATTTGCACCTTGTGCATGTGGATTACTTAACATACTCATCTCATCACCATTGTCATGTTGAAACTCCAATACTGGTGATAATATAAACTCCGCAATCATTCAGGGTCATTTTAGCAAAACTATAATGAAAGAACAACTAGACAGGAAGCATCTATGGATGAGGAAATTATATTCAACATCTTGAGACACAATATGCATGATAAACCTCTATGTTGGTAAGGGAGTTTCCTAAATCTGATTAACCCAAAATCCATGAAAAACCTCTATGCTATAGTATGAGAGTTTCCTAAATCGGATTAGCTCGTGGTCCAAATTTCAACAAGAAGTTAGAAGCAAATGAGCACATCTCTATATTGCACAGAGAGAAACAAGTAAAAAGGGGTCAGAGATCCAAACCCGCAATCTTCTTACGCATTCATACGTCTTCTTCATCCTCCCGCAGCACCGCCATAGCCACCGCCTCCTCTTCGTCGTCCAAAGCCAAGTACTCGTTCTTCACCTTCGGCCTAAACATCCAAAACATCACCACATAGAACGCCAAACTAACCCCCTCCTCAACCACCAAGCAAACCCATTTATACTTGTAAGACAAAATCACCTTCAAGAAAACCACGAAACCCCTCGTGGAGTACAAGTACCCAATCACCAAAAGATAAAACCTCCTGAAAAGCACGAGCTTGGCGAGATTCCTAGCCGCCTTCCGTCTGTCTTCGAAGTTCTCCTCAACGAGCTTAATCGACCAAAAATCGAACAGGACCGCAAAACAACACACGATATCAACGAAAACGAAAACCAGAACCCAGGTCGTCCAGTTCTTAATAAAAGGCCCGGTCTCCCCGATCACAATCGAAGCGATGTTAGTAATGACCTGCAACGGAATCACAAGCATCAAGACCTTCTTCTCTCGGTCCTGAAGAAACGGCTTCACGAACGACCACCCGGTCCCAATGAGCACAATAACAGTAAAGAAAAGCACCCCTTTAATGAACTGAAACAAGTAGAAGGGAACATCCCATCCATGGGGGTTCCGGTGATCCTAACATAATGCTGGTCCTCGGCCTTAAACACAAGATTCAGAGCTTTGGCAAACAGCAATCCGGCCATCAAGTAATGAATCCGGTGAGCGGAGCTCCAGCTTCTAATTAGACCGGAATGAACCCAAATTACGAAAAATGCGACGTAGATCAGCGAGAAAAGGCAGCATACGGTGGGGACTGGAGCTCGGCCGACCGGTAAGAAATCGCGAGATCCGTCGGGGAAGAGGTTGTAGAGGACGGATCGGATCGACATCGAGACTTTGGAACCGGGGATGCAGTTGGCGAAGAAGAGATCGTCGTCGTCGGAGATGGCGATCGGAAAAGTGCGGTTGTAGGAGTCGAAGTGGGGAGGGGAGAGGTCGCGGAAAGTGAAGAGGAGGCGGATGTGAGGGCTCGAGAGGACGCAGGATGAGCTAGGGTTAGGGTTTTGGGAGGGGGTGGCTAGGGTTTTGAGGTTGGAGGAGGAGACGAGGAAGAAGCCGAGGAGGGAGCGGTCGACGGCGGAGGAGGAGGAGACGGCGGCGTCGTGGACGGCGATGTTGGCGGCGCCGTCGGAGGAGAAGGCGAAGTTTTCGAGGAGGATCAGGGGGCGGGAGTCGTCGGTGATCTTGAAGTCCTTGATCTCGGCGACGGCGGCGGCGGCGAGGAGAGAGAGGAGGATGACGATAAGGGGATCGGGGGTTTTCATTTTTTTTGGTGATTTTATTTTATTTTTTTGGGGTTGTTTGATTTTTTTTTTTTTTCCTGCGAATTGGGGAATGGAGTGGAACTCTCTGCTTGGGGGATCATGGAGACCGATGGGAGTTCGGACTTCGGAGTCGTTGAGGTACGTAAAGTGTCTCGCGGAGGAGGATGAGATAAACAATTTCTGCATCAGGATTGGCTTTGAGATCGATTAGATCGCAGAGGTGGACTTTGATTGGGCAGATAGGTTGTTCTTGAGGTTCATTGTAACCAGTTGCCTTGTCTGAAAATAATGGGTAAATGAGACTTTACTATTCCAATCATCCGGATCACCTCCCCCGCTGACTTATTGGAAAATACTCATTTTTAATCATACATCAACACCTTCTTTATTATGACAAATCACATAAAGAAACATGAACTATGTAGAAAAAAAAACTATAGTTGCCAAGTTTTTAGCTGCAGTAATATTCTCGGAAGCAACAAATTGTACATCACAATTATCACGTTAAACAGTAAATTAGCAATAAACATTTGTCTCAGAACCATAAAGCGCAAGTTTTATCTAAGGAAATTCAAATTCGATTAAAAGAAAAACAGACAGCTCTTGGACTCTTTTTATATAGCGAGTGAAATAGCAGGCAAAAATAAGAACTGAGGCTAATATGATACAATTTTAAGATGGATTTCTTCGATTCTACTTCAACATATAACACAGTGCAATTTTTTCAGCATCCCTATTTTGTTAGGAGTGAAAAAATTAATCACCAAAATAATGAAGAAACAAGGATATTAAACGACCACAATAGATATGGGTATGACTTTTCTTATCAGAAAAAAAATTTATTTGTATATATCATTAGTAAGCACATACAAATCCATATCTGATCGATTTGCACCCCTATACAGTGATCTACACCCCCCATACATGATAGTATAAACTCCGCAAGCATTTAGGCTCATTTTAGCAAAGTACACCTAAGAAAATCGGAACTTTTCCTCGCAAGAAATTCAGCTAACGTTTAATACAATAAATTTCTCTGGGCAAGTATAATCCGTTGTAGTCTTAGGTTAGGATACTCGTTCTCAACTGAGGGACCCAGGTCCAAGTCCCGGCAACGGAAATTATCTTTTTGTTTCAGCATTTTCTATTTTTTAGGAGTAAAAAAATATTAATCATAAAAAAAAATGCAAAAAAGAGGATATAAAAAAAATGACCGCAATGGATACGGATTTGACTTTTTCTTATCGAAACCCAAAAAACATTAGTAAATATCATTAAATACGAATCCATATATCTGCACCTTGTGCATGTGGATTACTTAATATACTCATCTCATCACCATTCATGTCATGTTGAAACTCCAATACTGGTGATAATATAAACTCCGCAATCATTCAGGGTCATTTTAGCAAAACTATAATGAAAGAACAACTAGACAGGAAGCATCTATGGGTGAGGAAATTATATTTAAGATCTTGAGACACAAATTGCATGAAAACCCTCTATGCTGGTGAGGGAGTTTCCTAAATCTGATTAACCCAAAATCCATGGAAAAACCTCTATGTTATAGTATGAGAGTTTCCTAAATCGGATTAGCTCGTGGTCCAAATTTCAACAAGAAGTTAGAAGCAAATGAGCACATCTCTATATTGCACAGAGAGAAACAAGTAAAAAGGGGTCAGAGATCCAAACCCGCAATCTTCTTATGCATTCATACGTCTTCTTCATCCTCCCGCAGCACCGCCATAGCCACCGCCTCCTCTTCGTCGTCCAAAGCCAAGTACTCGTTCTTCACCTTCGGCCTAAACATCCAAAACATCACCACATAGAACGCCAAACTAACCCCCTCCTCAACCACCAAGCAAACCCATTTATACTTGTACGACAAAATCACCTTCAAGAAAACCACGAAACCCCTCGTGGAGTACAAGTACCCAATCACCAAAAGATAAAACCTCCTGAAAAGCACGAGCTTGGCGAGATTCCTAGCCGCCTTCCCGTCTGTCTTCGAGTTCTCCCTCAACGAGCGAATCGACCAAAAAATCGGGAACAGGACCGCAAAACAACACACGATATCAACGAAAACGAAAACCAGAACCCAGGTCGTCCAGTTCTTAATAAAAGGCCCGGTCTCCCCGATCACAATCGAAGCGATGTTAGTAATGACCTGCAACGGAATCACAAGCATCAAGACCTTCTTCTCTCGGTCCTGAAGAAACGGCTTCAAGAACGACCACCCGGTCCCGATGAGCACAATAACAGTAAAGAAAAGCACCCCTTTAATGAACTGAAACAAGTAGAAGGAACATCCCATCCATGGGGGTTCCGGTGATCCTAACATAATGCTGGTCCTCGGCCTTAAACACAAGATTCAGAGCTTTGGCAAACAGCAATCCGGCCATCAAGTAATGAATCCGGTGAGCGGAGCTCCGGCTTCTAATTAGACCGGAATGAACCCAAATTACGAAAAATGCGACGTAGATCAGCGAGAAAAGGCAGCATACGGTGGGGACTGGAGCTCGGCCGACCGGTAAGAAATCGCGAGATCCGTCGGGGAAGAGGTTGTAGAGGACGGATCGGATCGACATCGAGACTTTGGAACCGGGGATGCAGTTGGCGAAGAAGAGATCGTCGTCGTCGGAGATGGCGATCGGAAAAGTGCGGTTGTAGGAGTCGAAGTGGGGAGGGAGAGGTCGCGGAAAGTGAAGAGGAGGCGGATGTAACGGCTCGAGAGGACGCACGATGAGCTAGGGTTAGGTTTTGGGAGGGGTGGCTAGGGTTTTGAGGTTGAGGAGGAGACGAGGAAGAAGCCGAGGAGGGAGCGGTCGACGGCGGAGGAGGAGACGACGGCGTCTGGACGGCGATGTTGGCGGCGCCGTCGGAGGAGAAGGCGAAGTTTTCGAGGAGGATCAGGGGGCGGGAGTCGTCGGTGATCTTGAAGTCCTTGATCTCGGCGACGGCGGCGGCGGCGAGGAGAGAGAGGAGGATGACGATGAGGGGATCGGGGGTTTTCATTTTTTGGTGATTTTATTTTATTTTTTTGGGGTTGTTTGATTTTTTTTTTTTTTCTGCGAATTGGGGAATGGAGTGGAACTCTGCTTGGGGATCATGGAGACCGATGGGAGTTCGGACTTCGGAGTCGTTGAGGTGCGTAAAGTAACTCGCGGAGGAGGATGAGATAAACAGTTTCTGCATCAGGATTGGCTTTGAGATCGATTAGATCGCAGAGGTGGACTTTGATTGGGCAGATAGGTTGTTCTTGAGGTTCATTGTAACCAGTTGCCTTGTCTGAAAATAATGGGTAAATGAGACTTTACTATTCCAATCATCCGGATCACCTCCCCGCTGACTTATTGGAAAATACTCATTTTAATCATACATCAACATCTTCTCTATTATGACAAATCACATAAAGAAACATGAACTATGTAGAAAAACTATAGTTGCCAAGTTTTTAGCTGCAGTAATATTCTCGGAAGCAACAAATTGTACATCACAATTATCACGTTAAACAGTAAATTAGCAATAAACATTTGTCTCAGAACCATAAAGCGCAAGTTTTATCTAAGGAAATTCAAATTCGATTAAAAGAAAAAGCTTAAATAGTTTCCACATTTGTCTCTTCTCTTTATGAATACACACTACACTGTTAAATATAAACAGACATTAAATTCAGTGTTACAATATAGGGGCTCAAGAGAGTAGCAAACTTTTGCTGATAAGTAGACTTTGCTTCTTTTTTTCACATCAAGATATTGCTCTGACTTTAACTATACCAAAAATATATAAGAGAGAGTTAAAAACATAAGAGGCATTTAGGATACACACAACATATAAGTTGAATTATGAACACATATTTGACAACTTAGATCTTTATAAATCCCATAGTAAGTCAAGTGAAATTCTTACAGTGTGATGCTGTTAATCTGAACAAGCTGACTTCAATCTGACTACGATCTGTCAATAATTACAATTGTCTCAGACTAATTATTCATCTAGAGGAAATAGAAATTGAGTTATGAGGTGAAATATGGAAACCTTTGTTTTCTCGCTTTCACCGATATAATCAGATAATTTCTTTCTCCTTACTAGCTCTTTTCCAGCCCACCAGAGATGGATATCTTCATCACCTCACGGTCTGAATATTATAAATAGTTGAGACATTACACGAAATAGTTAAATGTATAAGAACATCAAAATGTAGACTTAGTTTGAATGAACATTAATCAACTGCAGTATACACATGCAATATATGAATATTTATCATCGCAAACGAGATAATAATGTTCAAGCTGAAATTTAATCAAACAAATTTATGAAGTACCAAAAGTTACTAACACTAAGGGGAAAAATCAAAGATGATCTATGAAAAGCCAGGAATATTCTAATATCCTGTGAAAGGAAATGACGAATGGACTCAAACATATGCCCTAATTTAGCTTCACTATCAGAATAACAGAAGCATAGAGTTGAAATAGAGATGTATCAGATCAAGAAAGAGGATAAACCAATAATGTTAGACTATCCTCTAGTACCCCAAAATTTGAAAACTGTCACTTCCAGCCTTCCAGGTGATCTTGATCCTTATGGTAATTGGTAAGAAAATCATATACCCTTTGGGCACTAAAGAAACTCAAATAAGCCTAGATGATCATATAAAAGTTCGAATAGAAGCAAATAGAAATAATGCCAAAGCTTCCAATTAGGGTGCAAAACTATATTTAAGATCTTGAGACACAAATTGCATGAAAACCCTATGCTGGTGAGGGAGTTTCCTAAATCTGATTAACCCAAAATCCATGGAAAAACCTCTATGTTATAGTATGAGAGTTTCCTAAATCGGATTAGCTCGTGGTCCAAATTTCAACAAGAAGTTAGAAGCAAATGAGCACATCTCTATATTGCACAGAGAGAAACAAGTAAAAGGGTCAGAGATCCAAACCCGCAATCTTCTTATGCATTCATACGTCTTCTTCATCCTCCCAGCACCGCATAGCCACCGCCTCCTCTTCGTCGTCCAAAGCCAAGTACTCGTTCTTCACCTTCGCCTAAACATCCAAAACATCACCACATAGAACGCCAAACTAACCCTCCTCAACCACCAAGCAAACCCATTTATACTTGTACGACAAAATCACCTTCAAGAAAACCACGAAACCCCTCGTGGAGTACAAGTACCCAATCACCAAAAGATAAAACCTCCTGAAAAGCACGAGCTTGGCGAGATTCCTAGCCGCCTTCCCGTCTGTCTTCGAGTTCTCCCTCAACGAGCGAATCGACCAAAAAATCGGGAACAGGACCGCAAAACAACACACGATATCAACGAAAACGAAAACCAGAACCCAGGTCGTCCAGTTCTTAATAAAAGGCCCGGTCTCCCCGATCACAATCGAAGCGATGTTAGTAATGACCTGCAACGGAATCACAAGCATCAAGACCTTCTTCTCTCGGTCCTGAAGAAACGGCTTCACGAACGACCACCCGGTCCCAATGAGCACAATAACAGTAAAGAAAAGCACCCCTTTAATGAACTGAAACAAGTAGAAGGGAACATCCCATCCATGGGGGTTCCGGTGATCCTAACATAATGCTGGTCCTCGGCCTTAAACACAAGATTCAGAGCTTTGGCAAACAGCAATCCGGCCATCAAGTAATGAATCCGGTGAGCGGAGCTCCAGCTTCTAATTAGACCGGAATGAACCCAAATTACGAAAAATGCGACGTAGATCAGCGAGAAAAGGCAGCATACGGTGGGGACTGGAGCTCGGCCGACCGGTAAGAAATCGCGAGATCCGTCGGGGAAGAGGTTGTAGAGGACGGATCGGATCGACATCGAGACTTTGGAACCGGGGATGCAGTTGGCGAAGAAGAGATCGTCGTCGTCGGAGATGGCGATCGGAAAAGTGCGGTTGTAGGAGTCGAAGTGGGGAGGGGAGAGGTCGCGGAAAGTGAAGAGGAGGCGGATGTAACGGCTCGAGAGGACGCACGATGAGCTAGGGTTAGGGTTTTGGGAGGGGGTGGCTAGGGTTTTGAGGTTGGAGGAGGAGACGAGGAAGAAGCCGAGGAGGGAGGGGTCGGCGGCGGAGGAGGAGACGACGGCGTCTAGGACGGCGATGTTGGCGGCGCCGTCCGAGGAGAAGGCGAAGTTTTCGAGGAGGATCAGGGGGCGGGAGTCGTCGGTGATCTTGAAGTCCTTGATCTCGGCGACGGCGGCGGCGGCGAGGAGAGAGAGGAGGATGACGATGAGGGGATCGGGGGTTTTCATTTTTTGGTGATTTTATTTTATTTTTTTGGGGTTGTTTGATTTTTTTTATTTTTTTTTTCTGCGAATTGGGGAATGGAGTGGAACTCTCTGCTTGGGGGATCATGGAGACCGATGGGAGTTCGGACTTCGGAGTCGTTGAGGTGCGTAAAGTAACTCGCGGAGGAGGATGAGATAAACAGTTTCTGCATCAGGATTGGCTTTGAGATCGATTAGATCGCAGAGGTGGACTTTGATTGGGCAGATAGGTTGTTCTTGAGGTTCATTGTAACCAGTTGCCTTGTCTGAAAATAAATGGGTAAATGAGACTTTACTATTCCAATCATCCGGATCACCTCCCCCGCTGACTTATTGGAAAATACTCATTTTAATCATACATCAACATCTTCTCTATTATGACAAATCACATAAAGAAACATGAACTATGTAGAAAAACTATAGTTGCCAAGTTTTTAGCTGCAGTAATATTCTCGGAAGCAACAAATTGTACATCACAATTATCACGTTAAACAGTAAATTAGCAATAAACATTTGTCTCAGAACCATAAAGCGCAAGTTTTATCTAAGGAAATTCAAATTCGATTAAAAGAAAAAGCTTAAATAGTTTCCACATTTGTCTCTTCTCTTTATGAATACACACTACACTGTTAAATATAAACAGACATTAAATTCAGTGTTACAATATAGGGGCTCAAGAGAGTAGCAAACTTTTGCTGATAAGTAGACTTTGCTTCTTTTTTCACATCAAGATATTGCTCTGACTTTAACTATACCAAAAATATATAAGAGAGAGTTAAAACATAAGAGGCATTTAGGATACACACAACATATAAGTTGAATTATGAACACATATTTGACAACTTAGATCTTTATAAATCCCATAGTAAGTCAAGTGAAATTCTTACAGTGTGATGCTGTTAATCTGAACAAGCTGACTTCAATCTGACTACGATCTGTCAATAATTACAATTGTCTCAGACTAATTATTCATCTAGAGGAAATAGAAATTGAGTTATGAGGTGAAATATGGAAACCTTTGTTTTCTCGCTTTCACCGATATAATCAGATAATTTCTTTCTCCTTACTAGCTCTTTTCCAGCCCACCAGAGATGGATATCTTCATCACCTCACGGTCTGAATATTATAAATAGTTGAGACATTACACGAAATAGTTAAATGTATAAGAACATCAAAATGTAGACTTAGTTTGAATGAACATTAATCAACTGCAGTATACACATGCAATATATGAATATTTATCATCGCAAACGAGATAATAATGTTCAAGCTGAAATTTAATCAAACAAATTTATGAAGTACCAAAAGTTACTAACACTAAGGGGAAAAATCAAAGATGATCTGGAAAAGCCAGGAATATTCTAATATCCTGTGAAAGGAAATGACGAATGGACTCAAACATATGCCCTAATTTAGCTTCACTATCAGAATAACAGAAGCATAGAGTTGAAATAGAGATGTATCAGATCAAGAAAGAGGATAAACCAATAATGTTAGACTATCCTCTAGTACCCCAAAATTTGAAAACTGTCACTTCCAGCCTTCCAGGTGATCTTGATCCTTATGGTAATTGGTAAGAAAATCATATACCCTTTGGGCACTAAAGAAACTCAAATAAGCCTAGATGATCATATAAAAGTTCGAATAGAAGCAAATAGAAATAATGCCAAAGCTTCCAATTAGGGTGCAAAACTATATCCGTATCCATGATATATATGTAACCGATCGGATATGGTTACTCAAATCTATAACTAATAGGATATGATTACGGATATGGTTATATATTAAAATATCGGATCCGTATCCGTATCCAAAGTATCCAAATATATATTGATCGCACATCTACAATTGTTTCAATCCTTAGATTAACGAATTTAAGACTAATCTTGATGATCAAGAGATCCAATCTTAGCTTTTCGATATAACAAACATAATAATGAACTCTTGTATCATATGAACTATATTTTTCAATATTATTTCGCTTTCTATTATCTGTTTTGTATCCGCATGTATATCCAGACAAGATTCGATTTTAGCAGATATGGATATGATAAGTATCATATCCAAGCTGTATCCGAGCCATTTGCACCCTACTTTCAATACAAGGAAAATCTAGGTAACCTATGGTCTTAAAGTACATTCTTTAAACAGTTACTGAAAATGTATTAATTATTTAATTCTAAATGACCATAATTTGGCCTGATATGGCTAGAGCTACTATTTAGTTGAGCTGGATCTGAGCAATGCTAGACCTGAATACCAAACTCCTCAATGATAGTAGATTTAAACCCATACTGACCACGCTATTTATGAGACAGTCCCGTTCGATGAAGTTTAATCTCTCAGTTGGGACCTACTTCAAAGTGAAATTCAATCTTGCATTCTATCCCATCTCTATTGAAGAGTTCTGAAATTGGTGATTGAATGCAATCTCTATCAACAGTATGATTGGGATACCACAGTCACCACAACATATTGGTTCATATTGAAAGAATGCAATGTGCATGTATTTCAATTCAAAGACACAGATTGAAAAAGATAACAGGAGAAATGTTACATATTTGGTGGTTGTAGATAAACCATTTGCCAATGCATATAATGGGTCTTGTAGTACATAGGGCTGAATCCAACACATCACCATCACATTTTAACTGGATTGCAGTCGAGAGCGGTTCTTGTACCAAGTTGCAGTAGTCCCATGAAACACATACCCACCCTATAATGTATTACACTGTGGATACTCCATGCCCATGCAACAGCACGCATAAACATATGCACTCATGCAGACATGACACAAACAGTAAAGAAAAGCACCCCTTTAATGAACTGAAACAAGTAGAAGGGAACATCCCATCCATGGGGGTTCCGGTGATCCTAACATAATGCTGGTCCTCGGCCTTAAACACAAGATTCAGAGCTTTGGCAAACAGCAATCCGGCCATCAAGTAATGAATCCGGTGAGCGGAGCTCCGGCTTCTAATTAGACCGGAATGAACCCAAATTACGAAAAATGCGACGTAGATCAGCGAGAAAAGGCAGCATACGGTGGGGACCGGAGCTCGGCCGACCGGTAAGAAATCGCGAGATCCGTCGGGGAAGAGGTTGTAGAGGACGGATCGGATCGACATCGAGACTTTGGAACCGGGGATGCAGTTGGCGAAGAAGAGATCGTCGTCGTCGGAGATGGCGATCGGAAAAGTGCGGTTGTAGGAGTCGAAGTGGGGAGGAGAGGTCGCGGAAAGTGAAGAGGAGGCGGATGTAACGGCTCGAGAGGACGCAGGATGAGCTAGGGTTAGGGTTTTGGGAGGGGTGGCTAGGGTTTTGAGGTTGGAGGAGGAGACGAGGAAGAAGCCGAGGAGGGAGGGTCGGCGGCGGAGGAGGAGACGGCGGCGTCGTGGACGGCGATGTTGGCGGCGCCGTCGGAGGAGAAGGCGAAGTTTTCGAGGAGGATCAGGGGCGGGAGTCGTCGGTGATCTTGAAGTCCTTGATCTCGGCGACGGCGGCGGCGGCGAGGAGAGAGAGAGGATGACGATAAGGGATCGGGGGTTTTCATTTTTGGTGATTTTATTTTATTTTTGGGGTTGTTTGATTTTTTTTTTTTTCTGCGAATTGGGGAATGGAGTGGAACTCTCTGCTTGGGGATCATGGAGACCGATGGGAGTTCGGACTTCGGAGTCGTTGAGGTGCGTAAAGTAACTCGCGGAGGAGGATGAGATAAACAGTTTCTGCATCAGGATTGGCTTTGAGATCGATTAGATCGCAGAGGTGGACTTTGATTGGGCAGATAGGTTGTTCTTGAGGTTCATTGTAACCAGTTGCCTTGTCTGAAAATAAATGGGTAAATGAGACTTTACTATTCCAATCATCCGGATCACCTCCCCCGCTGACTTATTGGAAAATACTCATTTTTAATCATACATCAACATCTTCTCTATTATGACAAATCACATAAAGAAACATGAACTATGTAGAAAAACTATAGTTGCCAAGTTTTTAGCTGCAGTAATATTCTCGGAAGCAACAAATTGTACATCACAATTATCACGTTAAACAGTAAATTAGCAATAAACATTTGTCTCAGAACCATAAAGCGCAAGTTTTATCTAAGGAAATTCAAATTCGATTAAAAGAAAAAGCTTAAATAGTTTCCACATTTGTCTCTTCTCTTTATGAATACACACTACACTGTTAAATATAAACAGACATTAAATTCAGTGTTACAATATAGGGGCTCAAGAGAGTAGCAAACTTTTGCTGATAAGTAGACTTTGCTTCTTTTTTTCACATCAAGATATTGCTCTGACTTTAACTATACCAAAAATATATAAGAGAGAGTTAAAAACATAAGAGGCATTTAGGATACACACAACATATAAGTTGAATTATGAACACATATTTGACAACTTAGATCTTTATAAATCCCATAGTAAGTCAAGTGAAATTCTTACAGTGTGATGCTGTTAATCTGAACAAGCTGACTTCAATCTGACTACGATCTGTCAATAATTACAATTGTCTCAGACTAATTATTCATCTAGAGGAAATAGAAATTGAGTTATGAGGTGAAATATGGAAACCTTTGTTTTCTCGTTTTCACCGATATAATCAGATAATTTCTTTCCCCTTACTAGCTCTTTTCCAGCCCACCAGAGTTGGATATCTTCATCACCTCCGCGGTCTGAATATTATAAATAGTTGAGACATTACACGAAATAGTTAAATGTATAAGAACATCAAAATGTAGACTTAGTTTGAATGAACATTAATCAACTGCAGTATACACATGCAATATATGAATATTTATCATCGGCAAACGAGATAATAATGTTCAAGCTGAAATTTAATCAAACAAATTTATGAAGTACCAAAAGTTACTAACACTAAGGGGGAAAAAATCAAAGATGATCTGCGGAAAAAGCCAGGAATATTCTAATATCCTGTGAAAGGAAATGACGAATGGACTCAAACATATGCCCTAATTTAGCTTCACTATCAGAATAACAGAAGCATAGAGTTGAAATAGAGATGTATCAGATCAAGAAAGAGGATAAACCAATAATGTTAGACTATCCTCTAGTACCCCCAAAATTTGAAAACTGTCACTTCCAGGTGATCTTGATCCTTATGGTAATTGGTAAGAAAATCATATACCCTTTGGGCACTAAAGAAACTCAAATAAGCCTAGATGATCATATAAAAGTTCCGAATAGAAGCAAATAGAAATAATGCCAAAGCTTCCAATTAGGGGTGCAAAACTATATCCGTATCCGCGGATATATATGTAACCGATCGGATATGGTTACTCAAATCTATAACTAATAGGATATGATTACGGATATGGTTATATATTAAAATATCCGGATCCGTATCCGTATCCAAAGTATCCAAATATATATTGATCGTACATCTACAATTGTTTCAATCCTTAGATTAACGAATTTAAGACTAATCTTGATGATCAAGAGATCCAATCTTAGCTTTTCAGATATAACAAACATATTAATGAACTCTCTTGTATCATATGAACTATATTTTTTCAATATTATTTCGTTTTCTATTATCTGTTTTGTATCCGCATGTATATCCGTATCAGTATCTGATTTTAGCAGATATGGATATGATAAGTATCATATCCAAGCTGTATCCGAGCCATTTGCACCCTACTTTCAATACAAGGAAAATCTAGGTAACCTATGGTCTTAAAGTACATTCTTTAAACAGTTACTGAAAATGTATTAATTATTTAATTCTAAATGACCATAATTTGGCCTGATATGGCTAGAGCTACTATTTAGTTGAGCTGGATCTGAGCAATGCTAGACCTGAATACCAAACTCCTCAATGATAGTAGATTTAAACCCATACTCGACCACGTTATTTATGAGACAGTCCCGGTTCGATGAAGTTTAATCTCTCAGTTGGGACCTACTTCAAAGTGAAATTCAATCTTGCATTCTATCCCATCTCTATTGAAGAGTTCTGAAATTGGTGATTGAATGCAATCTCTATCAACAGTATGATTGGGATACCACAGTCACCACAACATATTGGTTCATATTGAAAGAATGCAATGTGCATGTATTTCAATTCAAAGACACAGATTGAAAAAGATAACAGGAGAAATGTTACATATTTGGTGGTTGTAGATAAACCATTTGCCAATGCATATAATGGGTCTTGTAGTACATAGGGCTGAATCCAACACATCACCATCACATTTTAACTGGATTGCAGTCGAGAGCGGTTCTTGTACCAAGTTGCAGTAGTCCCATGAAACACATACCCACCCTATACGTATTACACTGTGGATACTCCATGCCCATGCAACAGCACGTACAAACATATGCGTGCACTCATGCAGACATGACACAAACAGTCAAACACATGTATCATCTGTGTCTCATTTTGCTCGTTTTGTGTGTGTGTGTAAGAGACCTAGGAGAACTCAATCCTAAAAGCTACTAGTTAGAGGAAGAAAACTCAAATCTCTTACAAAACCCACGACTGACCCTCCATTTAGTAAGTCAACATGGGACTAACTTAAGCCTTCATGAGAGTCTTCAGGAGCCCCAACGCCTACACAGGATGGATGTGCACTAGTCTAGTCCAAGTCAAATATTGCAATAACAATGTCACCCCAATGGCTTTACATAAGGCTAGTTCAGGACAAACACTGCACTGCCAACACCACTATTAGCATGGTTCACTTTCCTTGTTTCCCCATTTACCGAACGTGGGAGTAAATGGATCCTAACAGTGTATGTGGCTGTGTATGTGTGCATATATGCATGTGTATATCCTTAACTAACAATGGAATGCTTAGATGAGATACTATAATCAACTTCTAGGTTATAGCATCGCCCGAAAAGTATTAGCATTACCTGGAAAAATCCCTAACACATCATCATCGATCAAACCCTGAGAATGAGCAACCTTGACCTCCTTCTCTAAGGCCCTAACATGATCTCTAAGAATGTGAATCGATAACGCCCATTTATGTATAACCTGATCCTACAACAGACAAACAAACAAACAAAAATCGGATTTTTACACTAACTTTTAAAAATCACAGATAATTTCAAGTTCTAACCTTTGAGGCGTACGATTCAGCTTCTGATAATAATCTATCGATACCAACAGTCAATTCTGCAGAATTTCCTGAAGATAAATTTACTTGCCCCCAAATTTTAGCCCTAATTGGTTAAAAACTAGAGATAAAATGTTGTTACCTTTGAAATGACTTCTTAGGGTTTGGATTTGGGATTGGAGATTGGAGATCTCGGAGATGGAACTGGTTATATCGTCGATGCTTGAATTTGACGAGCAATCGAACAAGAATTGACGATCGTCTGAGTCTCCTTTGACGTGAATAACTACCATTGTTTCTTGCTCTCTGCTTGTTTCTCTTTTGAGTTTGAAGCTTTGAGAAACTTTCAGCTGAGGTTAACGGGTCGGATTTTTTCGGATCTGCAATATCTCCTCCGAGATAGTATTGTATGGACCGCAGCATGATATTAAATGTGCATCAAACATATTAATCCTTCAATCAATGTATGAATCGTGAAAATTAATGTTCGAAGAGTCAATGTTCTTCCAGCGCATATCTTTATGTCATATAGACCGAATTGATTTGATAAACTCTTATTCTAGTGCATATCTAATGCCATAGACCAAATTGACTGGATATTTTCTCTTGCTCTTGTGGGTATATGCCCAGCTACTTGATCGGATTCGATATCCAAAAATAGTAGCAATTTTTATTGGGAAATAATATCTCTTTGGTATATATCACAAAATTCCCCTCAACTTTCAAGTGATATGTACAAAACCTCTTTCTAAATTGTGAAAGTTAGAGAAACAACCTTAAGTTATAATGGTTTTTGCGGAGAGCATAGCCTAACTTGCCCATGAGGGTGTGTTTGACAAATTTACAAAATTAGTTTTGGGTGGTGCAACCTTGATCCAATATATTATTTTTATAGTTTGGTAAAAGTTGGACCCAAATTAAACTAGTTCTTTCTAGTTCAAAATATAACTCCTAAACTAGTTCTTTTGTGGATCAACTCTTACATAGTTCGGCTTCGGTCTAGTTAAGATAAAACTAGTCTAGCCCAGTTCTAGTTTGAAGTTGCTTTTGGCAATTTCAAAAAGAGAATAGGTCAAGTCTAGTTTTCTTTTAACTAAGCCAAAGTTAGTGCAAGTAGAGGATGATCCGGAAGAAAAACAAATTTAAAGTTTTAGCTCAGTTCTAGTTTGAAGTTGCTTTTGGCAATTTCAAAAGGAGAATAAGCCAAGTCTAGTTTTCTTCTAAGGGTGTGTTTGTTTCAAATCTTAAAAATGCTAGAAAACAAATCTAGTAGTGGAAGAGTATTTCCATGATTTTCTTGCAAAGTGTTTATTTTGTTTGTTTCACACAAAAAAAAATTGTTGGAAATGCTTTCCATATCAATTCTTAGTTTGGATCAAAAAGAAAAAACAAGGAAAAACAACAAAAGAACCCATATATATTTACAAGGGTAAATTACACTAAACCCCCTGAACTTTTTGCCTTTTGCACTAAACCCCAAAGAACTTTCAAAGTCACACTAAACCCCAATGAACTTTTGCAAAAAACCCTCATACTAACATCGTTAAGTCTAACTTGGCACGTGCAATGCACGTGACTAAAAAGACCAAAATGCCCTTTAACTTATTAAAAAAATTATAAGATTTTAAGTGAGAGGGTCTTTGTTTAAGGTGGGGTGTATTTCAGTCCACACAAAAAGTAAACTAATACTATTTGGGGGTTATATGCAAAAGTCTGAAAGTTCGTGGGGGGTTTTCTACAAGTCCCAAAAGTTCGTTGTGGATTAGTGTGATTTTGAAAGTTTGTTGGGGTTTAGTGCAAAAGGTTAAAAGTTCATGGGGTTTTTAGTGTAAGTTACCCTATTTACAAATACACCCACTACCTCAATCCCATCACCCACTAATATTTAACTAATATTTTCCTCCCTTTCCATCTTTTTCTCTCCCAAATCCACCCAATATGCTAGAAATCATTTTCCAAGCAAATTTGCTCCTTTTCCCCATTTGTAAGAAAAACTTTCTAGTTTTTATTTTTTGAAACAAACACAAGAATAGGAAAAAAAAAACTCCCCAAAGTTTTCCATGCTGACACAAACAGTGCCATGGAATCACTTTCTCACTTTTTTTTTTACCGAAACAAACACGCCCTAACTAAGCCAAAGTTAGTGCAAGTAGAGGGTGATCCGGAAGAAGAACAAATTTAAAGTTTTAGCCCAGTTCTAGTTTGAAGTTGCTTTTGGCAATTTCAAAAGGAGAATAAGCCAAGTCTAGTTTTTAACTAAGCTAAAGTTAGTGCAAGTAGAGGGTGATCCGGAAGAAAAACAAATTTAAAGCCTAAATTGTTCAACTTTGGCCTAATCGTTGCTAAACTAAAAACTATAACTTTTGGACCAAAGTTGTGCTGACTGAAACAAGTTTTGTGGAGTTGCCAAATACACAATCTCTCTTCTAAGAGCTCATAACTTTCTTCTTTTGACAAAGAAGCCCTCAAGTTTTACCACTCTCTTTTAAGAATCCCTCAACTTTCTTTTTTTTTTTTTTGAATAATTTT
This sequence comes from Asparagus setaceus, assembly GCA_012295165.1. Lineage (NCBI taxonomy): Eukaryota > Viridiplantae > Streptophyta > Magnoliopsida > Asparagales > Asparagaceae > Asparagus > Asparagus setaceus. The sequence continues at coordinate 14,992,567 of CM022705.1, forward strand.
ACCCTCTCCTTTCTAACAAAGCCTCTATTAAATTTTTTTAACAATGAAATCTCAAAGTTATCAAGAATAGTTTGGGGCTTCTTAGAAGAGAATTTAAAATTCAGGGAATACATCATATTTTCCTTCAATTTAATATAGAAATATAACCTATCAAGATTTTATAAGGCTAATTTCAGAGGGAAAACCTTTAACTTTGGACTATTATAAGATAACTTTTATTAAGCGTTAACTTTCAAACTACTAGAAAAAGCATAAGTTTAGGGGTTATCAAAAAGACACTCTTCGACTTTAAGATTTTTTCATAAAACTCCTTAATGGTGTTAAGTGCAATTTTCATACGAGTGGGTAAAATTACGTAGAGAGATACTTTTTGCCAATGCAATTAATAGTTTCCCTTTAAGGGGTTTAAAAAAAAACATGTTGAAGTGGGAAGTGGGTTATATGATAACCCCTAAACTTAAGGGTGTTTTTGATATTTTTTATAGGCGTTATCTGATAATCCTACACAGCCATTTTGCAAGGCAAAAGCATAAAATTTTAAACCTCCAACAAGCTACAAAGCCAATTTCCCACAAATATTATTACTAATGGGCCAGGCCGCTGAACAAACTATAAAGCCCATTTCCCACGGCCCACTAGTGTTTCTCACTGTCCCTACAAAGCCATTTATAAACCTCCCTTCATTCTAGGGTTTCTTCGATAGCAGCAGAGAGAGCAAAAGGCGGCAAGAGTTCCCAATGGGTAAATATCTCAACGGCGATCTCAAATTTTCCCAAAATTTGATCAAATCTCAACCAAAATCTTACCTTTCTCCTTCTATTTTGCAGCGAGAATCAAGGTCCACGAGTTGAGGGGCAAGTCAAAGGCCGATCTTTTGAACCAGCTGAAGGATCTCAAGGCGGAGCTCGCCCTCCTCCGCGTCGCTAAGGTCACCGGCGGTGCCCCTAACAAGCTCTCCAAGATGTAAACCTCTCTTTAGATCTCTCTCTTTCTCTGTTAGGGTTAGGGTTTTGATGGCTGGATTGTTTTGATGGCAGCAAGGTTGTGAGGCTCGGGATCGCGCAGGTGCTGACGGTGATCTCGCAGAAGCAGAAGGCGGCGCTGAGGGAAGCGTACAAGAAGAAGAAGTTTTTGCCGCTGGATCTCAGGCCCAAGAAGACCAGGGCCATTAGGCGGAAGCTCACCAAGCACCAGGTTTGGTTTCTTTTAATCTTGAAATGTGTTTAGGCTTCTTGCATTTCTGGAGCATTTGTTTTGTTTATTGATGTAATTTATTTATTTACTTAGTTCTCGTGTGATATGATTTAGTATGTAAGATTATGTTGTGGGAAGGTGAGGATTAAATACTCTTAGATTTTTTTATTAGTAAAACTAAATAAAACATTTTGCCGCATGAACTGGTATGTGTAGTCTTTTTTTCAAATTGGTAAATTTTGAGGTGGGTTGAATAGCACTCTAGGGGAAGAATCGGAGGATATGCAATGTTGGAAGACTCAACAACATTATTTGATTCTTTGTCTTGTTACTTGAGAACAAGGTTACAGAAACTGCTAGGCGGCCTAGGTGTTTGACCCGACGCCTAGAGCCTAGGCGCCTAGGCGGGGCCTAGGCGTTTTCATATTTTTTAGTTTTTAATTATAATTATTGATAGTAAATGCCAATGTTATAGAAAACTTAAGCGCTGGATTGACACCTAGACAGATTTCTTAAGTGGTGGTGGAGGAGGTTTGCTAAAGGTCGGGAGAGGTAGAGGAGGTGTTCATAGTTGGAGTTTGGAGGAGGCTGGAGGACATGGAGGATGCAATGGAGGAAATCACGATTAATGTCTAAAAAGTGCAGCCAATGTAGGTAAACCATGCTCTCCTAGGCACTCTTAAAATCTAGATAGGCAGCCTAGGTACCGCCTAGGCGCTAGGCGCGCTAGGTAGGCGGTCAATGTACCGCTTAGGCCTAGGCGTACGCCTAGGCGGGCTAGGCGGAGGTTTTTTAAAATATTGCATGAGAATGATTAATTCTATGTGAGTTTGTAAAATGGTTTTTCTAACGTGTGCCCATGTGCACTTATTAGGGGATGAGAGAGAGAGAGGAGAGGCAAGTAGAGAAATTAATGCAAATTAGGGGGGACCCACTTGTTACTCATTTCTCTTTCTCATCCACTAACGAGTGTCCATGGGCACCCGTTAGAAAAATCATTGTAAAATAATGAGTTTTATCCCATTTTTGGAGCATGGAGCGTTAGGGCCTGTTTGGTTCGTTTCCTGAAAAAAAAAGTTGGAAATGGAAAGCTTGGCGGAAACACATTTCCTTCCATTTTCGAGTGATTCTTGAAAAAGCTTTATGGTTGTTTGTTTCCCATGGAAAACATGGGGCGGAACACCTTCCTCTCTTTCCATTGTTTGGTTCAAAATAAAAAACAAGAAAGGTTACTAATGGGGCCATTATTTTATTGACATCAATACCTCATTTTGTTACCTGTAAAAGACTAAAGACGAAGTTACCTAACTTCTTCGCTTATTTCTCCAAAGTGTGTGTGTGTGTTGGTGTAGGTTGGGGGTGGGCTGGGTTAAGGATTAAAAAAAACCCTTATAGCACATTGAACATTTTCAATACTCTGAAAATGGTACTGTTGTATGTGGTGAATTTAAGAGGTAACTCTTCCATAGAAATGATCCCTCACTTCATGCTTTTATGAAACAAACTTATGGCAGAACAAATCAATGATTTGCTACCTTCTGCTGCCATGCTAAATTTATGTTTGATTATAATGATGAGTTTAGTACCTTGCTAGAATTGGAATTTAGGCATCACCATATATGAGTTGTAATTTTTCCCAAAGAAGTGGAAATAAGTATGTTATATATTCAAAATCATTTAAAACATTGTTGTTTTATGGGTATTAGATTCCAATTATTTTTATTATCCAAGGGATTTTGAGGGATATAGAGGGTGTTTGGGGAGCTTATTTTTTGGTCAAACTAGCTTTTAAGCTTGCCTTTTAATATCTACTTGTTTGGTAAAATATCAAATAAGTTAACTTATAAGCCCCATTTTAAAAGCTGGTATACCCCAGCTTTTGAAAAACTAGCTTATAAGGTCATCTAAATTAGCTAGGGTTGACCAAAAAGATTATTACTCTGCCCAAACAATTTTTATAGCATTTTTATCATAAAAGTTAAAAACCAGTAAAAGCTAGCATAACTTATAAGCTTCAAAGAATAAGCTCTCCCAAACACCCTCATAGTCCTAACACCCATGATGCTGTAAGCTATTTGGATACTTAGAATGAGTTTCATGCTAAGAGATGCTTTCAGAGTTTTGGAATAGATATATTTATCATTTGATGGCCGCAACAATATTATTATTTTGGAGTTTTAGCTAGCTCTGTGAATTTGATCAGCTTTTTAGGCTTTACATCTATAAACCTAGGTTCATTTAGCACTACAATAACTGTTCTCGTGTATTTCCCAAGGGCCACTTGTTGACAGTTTACGAGCATGGACCTATTTCTGCTGCAGCATGCGTACGAGATATTGCCACAGGAACCATATCATGCTGACCTTTAATAATCATCTCATATGGCTTTAGTCCTTTGGGTGCATGCATCATTATCTCAGATCAATATTTTGCTCTATATTGTGATGCTATTTAATTGAACAAATAACTGCAGGATTTTTTTTGTTAATGTACAGCTGTATTATATGTCCCTCAAGCTTAATAGTTTGGTTTAGTGACATGAACCTGATTTTAGTCCTTGTTAAGCTGCTTTGTCTAGAGTTCAGCATGGAGAGAGTAGGAGTAAAAGTAAATATCCTTGGATTTCAATGAGAAAAAGTTCATTTATCATGTTTTTATATGATGATAATCCAATTTGTTATTTAATTTCTAAAATTCCATGGTTGAATTTTCTTTTATTTTTTTCTTTCTGTTTAAATTTATAGGAATCTTTGAAGACAGAGCGTGAGAAGAAACGAGAAATGTACTTCCCGAAGAGGAAATTTGCCATCAAAGCATAGAGCAGCATATGGACTTTTGTTCTTTTTTGCTATGTTCTTCAGATTTTGTTATGAGACTTGACTGTTTGCAACTTTTACATTATCGGAATCCTGTAGTTGTTGATCATCCTTGAAATTTCTTTTTTATATTTTCTATGTGTGTCTACACTCAAGATAGTGAAATTATTTGCATGAAGACCGTGAAGCTTGGTAATGATACTATGGAATTGCTGAATGTGTTTTGTTCTGTATGATGTGCGCAACAACATTGTCTCTGTTCTGATAAAATTTATGCTTTTGAGAGGCTGGCCATGGCATTTCGTTCTTGATAGCACCTCCAATGTGCCTATAAAGATTGCTACTAACATGAAGAGGTTGCTGGGGTGTTGTCATGATGCCATCAAGCTGATATTTGAGGTTGTCTGTTATTGAAACTAATTGATTTCATCATTTTACACGAGGATCATTTACTTGTGGGGATTTTATTTTTTCTTGATAGACTTCTTGTTGCCATGCGATTCAAGTTCAACAGTGCAATCACCGAAACTTGTTTTTCATTTTGATAGCCAAGCATCGAGGAAGAACCTTTTTTGTGTCTGGCTGTCTTGCCATTGAATGGAATTGGAATTTCAGTATGGGGAAATTTTCGGCAGCAGAACTTGCACGTACTCTATGATGTTAGTGGTGAAAAGTTAAGTCATTTGTTCGGGCTCAATGTGATCAGCTTTAGTGTGAAAATTTGTGTTGCTCTTTAATTTACTGTTGCATGTTGTAGATATTTAGCTTCTATGTAGTTTTTGAATGTGCTGTGGTTTGTTGTAAGGGTTGAAGCTTTGTGGGAGATATCAGTGCGTGGAGTGTCTAGATTCCTTGTCTTTTGTTTGAGTTTGTGTTGTGGTTTTGAATCTTGTCAAGTAATCAAGCCAAGTTCCTTGTAAAAGCATCGTTCCAAGCGTTGAAGTTTGATTCCTATACACTGTTACGTCATGTTCCATCGTGATTAATCTTTTCAGTAAATTTGTCTTTTTGATACGAGGATGCAGAGCACCAAGTTTCAAAAGGTGTTGGATTCATATCTTTTTTATATATTATTTGGAACGCTAACTATGAAAGAAGTACATGGATTATTTGTTCTGAGCTGCTGATTTCGGAATGAAGTATGTCTGCTACGCTGTCTATTTGCTACTAGCTACAAAACCTAACACATATTAACTAATATGAACAAGATATAGCCATATTTACAAAAAATTTCCTCTTTTTTTTTAAATAAAAAAACTCGGCCAGTAACTAAAGAACAGAACAAATTTGCATTTTATTTCGCTGATCGAACTTTTTGCATTACTTTCATGAATACTGTATGTGTTGAATCTAAAAGCTATGTCCAAACAAGACACTTGGATCTGTCACAACATCGAGTATCTCAATCATTCCATAAAAATAACTTGCAAGATGTTAAATATTAGAATTTTTGACATATCTATTAGTTAAAATTAACATTTCAAAAGTACATTCTTAAATATTATTCATTTATCCGCAGGCGGGTTCATTAATGTTACTACATAGTTATAATAATTATATAATACTAAATATTTATCACGTTTCGCCAATCCGTTGTAGTCTAGTTGGTTAGGATACTCGGCTCTCACCCGAGAGACCCGGGTTCAAGTCCCGGCAACGGAAATATTCTTTTTTGTATAAGCATTTCAATTTTTGGAGTAAAATTAAATTAATCACCAAAAAATGTTTAAAAAATAACGCTTATTTCAATATTAGAGGGTAGAAAAAGAACGACCACAGTGGGAGTCGAACCCACGACCTTCTGATCCGAAGTCAGACGCGCTAATCCACTGCGCTATGCGGTCTTGTTTGATGACTTCCTGCAAACAATATAATTATACGGATTAAACGTGAACTCATATTTAGTCACAAAATTAATCCTAAATATGTATTAATTAAACAATTAATCCTAGTTACGTACTTCCCCGTCCTTCATTCTGATATATGATTGCGATTTATCATCGTATCTCGTATATCAACCTCATACATGATGACAATTTGTGCAACTTAGTACTCCAACTAATGATAATACTAATTTTTTTGGAAGAGTTACAATCAAGAAAATGCAATACATGCCCACTGCAAATTTTAAATCAACGCAATCAACAAAATGCAATACATTGACCGTACATGAATCTATGCAATCATCAGTTTAAAACTGACAATGACATACGCGCAATATTCTGCTCCCTCCGCCGCAAGTGTTTGTATAGAGGCCACTCTATATGATTTTCTCCCCAAGGGTGAGATACCCGCCAATATTAACCTTAGGACTTCTCTGACTTCTTTCAGTCTTAACTCTTAGTAATGCAATGCACAAGTGTTTCGACGTAATATTTACTCAGCAAACAAAATAGAAAATAAACGAAAAATGCAGAGGCAAGCTATGTAGGTCAGGAAAAAGCACAAATGGCTTTTGAGATAGTGTCAACAATGAATCCAACAAGAAGAAAATGGCAGTTACCAGCTGCTAATTAGGAGAAAATTAAGCTCAGTATTACAAGCTGAAAAAGATTTAGAAAAGAAAAAAGCGTTACAAAGTAGAACCAAAGATGCTCATGTGAAATTACATAAACTTACATCGGTGTGCAAAGTGGGAACTATCAACCTCTCGAAAGCACTTAGCATTCGCAACTGCAGACTTAATCAAACCTGGATCTGTAAAATGTTCAGCTCTTTCCTTGGAAGTCAATGTTCTCTCCCTCGGAAAACAAAGAAGTTTCCTTCAATTGTGTATGAACCTAAATCACGGAAGTAATGAAAATAAAAATACATATATTGTTGATCTTTGTGTCCCGAACACCAATAGACAAATCTGATCAATGAAAGATGTATACGATATGTAATTGAAGATAAAAAGGATAACATATATGCAGATTGAATTGTCATTTCTTTAATTTAAATGAAAATTTCATGTTTTGTATAAAATCAAGGATTGTTTATATTATTAGCTTAGCAAGTTCCTTCTTGAGTCATACAGGCTAATTTAAACACACAAGATCCAATCTCTCATTGATTTTATCCACTGAAGCTAAATATAGTCTAAATTTTACAAAACCCCTAAACTTTGGAGGGTTTGTACAAAACCCCCCTGAACTTTATAAATCATTATAAACCCATGAACTTGACTCACTTAAGTACTCTGACTGTCACTTAGCAAAATCCCCAAAGTTTGGGGGTCTTTTTTTTGTGAAATTTACCCGTAGAATAATCCTTCATTGTCCTAGCCTACAATGAATATTATTTCTTGATAAATACAGGCTTCATAACTCATACATCAGAAATGAGTACAAGAAGAAAAGTTAACAAGACTATAACCACAAAGAGCTTATCTGGAAGCTAAACAAGGTCACAATCATATCATAATTAAATCATACTTAACTGAAACCAAGGGATTGTATAAAAGAACAAGGACATATGCCGGTTAACAAAGCATTAACAAGAAAATAGTTGAGTATCAGCAAAACCAAGGACATTCTTCTCGTACCATACATTTGTTCCTCCGCCGTGGATTTCCCTATGCAAGTTGTTTAATATTACATAAGTATATATGGTAACTTGAAAACTCTCGACGTTACAAAATTTGAACCTTAACCTTCAACGTAGAAGAATGGAAGAAAGCCGCGCACATCAACAAGCAAATATTTTGGTTATCTTGCTGCTGTTCATGTTCAACAACCATGTCTTCTCTATAAGTAAGTCTAGCTGTTTTCCATCGCTCAAACTCAAAGCATCACCTTTCTTGTGTATATAAATCAGTATTCTGTGTTTTCAGGAGTTATTGAAGTGTCAAGAATCTCCACAATGAACTTTAAATGGAGGCGATGCAACATTTAATTAATAAAGTTCAGCAAACTGATTACACCCACAGAACATGTTCTTAAATTTTCTTGTTTTATGTATTAACTGGCTTCACATGCTTTGTATATATTTCAGTGGTTAACTTAACGACGGAGATAACCCTAAACACAACTGAACGAAAGAATATGATTCATATAGCACTTGTTGCTATTGTTGTTACCTGCTTTTATTGTATCTAACATTTTCCCATTACCGTTATTGGAATTTGGAGTCACTGTACCTAGTTTAGTTGGCTAGTTATACCACATTTTTTTAGTGTTCCACAGTAACCCACCATTTCACTCAATTTTAAATTTTTTTAGTTAGTCATATTTTATCCTTTTCATATATAATCATTGTTTTTCAACATTTCTAGAGATTGATCCAACAACTGGAATGATGAACATAACCATTGCCCATGTTAACGGTTCATCCCTTCCACTGAGACGAGAGCTGGTTCAAAAAACCAATCAAGATGACAGTACACATCTATATCTTCCCCATTCATTCAAATTCTCATTTGATTTATGGCTAAACCATAGGTCTGAAAAATTCTAAAACAATGCCTGTAATTTACAGTCGAAGGACTCCAAAAAATCATCAAAAGTTTCTCTCAGTTACAATCCTGGTCAGGCGATCCGTGCCTCCCTAACAACACGGCATGGGAATGGTTGAGATGCAACAATGATGATCCACCACGAGTAATTTCGCTGTAAGATTTTACTACGCATGAACATGTTCATCTCTTAATAAGGGTTAATTGCGGATAGACCCTCTGTACTATAGAGCAATAGCAGATGGACCCCATGTAGTTCTATTGTTACAGATATATCCCCAAAGCAATTTTTTGACTTTTTAACCCTTGGATAAAGAGAAATTTGTTTTTTGACAAATAAATCTCCATAGGATAAAAGAGTCAAAAAGAATTCACTCAAGGGGTTTATCTACAACAATAGAACTACATGGGGGGTCTATAAGCAGTTGGGCGATAGTAGAGGAGTTCTATTAGCCCTATTCATTATATTGTGTGCCTTTCCTATATGAATACTCTTGTAAATCTCTTACCTTCTGTAGGAACCTCTCTGGTTATGGATTAGAAGGTCCAATCCCAGATTTCAATCAGATGCAAGCTCTTCAAATCATGTAAGAAAAACTCAACACTAATTTACTCAACTCTGATATTATACTAACTAAATGGTAAAAATTCTCAGAAATATGGATCACAATCGTCTCGCTGGAAAAATCCCAAATTTCCTTGGAAACCTGACAAACTTAAAGCTCCTGTAAGTGGTAGATGTAGTTACACTGGTATCCGAGGTATGGATGAGAATGACCAACAGTCCTAATGTTTTTTGTCCCATTTTTTGTTGCAGAAACCTCTCCTATAACAATCTTGACCCTGAAGTTCCGTCATCACTCAAAACTAGCACAGTTCAATACGAGTAAGACACATAATTTGCTATAAATCTGGAATTACATTTAAAGAAGGTTAATTGCAGATGCACCCCCATATGCTATGAGGGTGTAACCTTTTACACACGCTAAACTATTTATTAGCACTTACACTCTCTGAATCCATACACATTGTTCCCCCACGTTGATATGTCACATGGGAATCATACGACCATGTATCACTTTTATCCTCAGTTTAACTGGAAGAAAAAAACCCCTCATTCAAATTAAGGGCAAAGATGTAATTTACAATAATTTGATACCCACATGACATCTTAACATAAAATAATTTTGTCTGGAGTTCATAGGGTGTAACTGCTAATAAAATAGTTTATTGGTGTGTACCTGCAATTAACATTTGCAGAATGACCTCAGTTTTGTTGAAGTGCTAAAAATGACATTATGCTTCTCAGTGTGATGAGCAGTAGCACTGATCCTAGCAACTCAGCATCACAAGACCCAGAAAAAAAGGATCCACTGGAACCGCTGTGGGGTCTTCTTGGTCTCGTAATTATAGTCTTCGGCATATGGTTTTGCTGCTACAGAAAACGTAAAGCAAATGTTACCACAGTTCAGCCGCCGAGTCAGACTGTATATGATCACCAGGTGCGCACGACTGTGTCTCATTCGGTGTAGCACTAGCGCTATACATGCCAGTACATACGCTAATAATGCCGGCATGATTAGTGATTGTTTTCCTTTTCTAAAGGATTGAAAAGTGGCAAATCATTATTGTTTCCGTACTTTTCTCTAGTTTTTCTTCTCATGTTTCGAATGTATAAGGTGAATAACTCAAGTTTTCCATAGAGCAAAAGGAAGAAGTTCCTTTAAGTGAGTTGTATGCCTCAGCCATAATGAGCATCCTTGTGACTAGATTTGCCAACTCTCCATGTTCCTCTATATGTAGTGATATTCCTTAAATTTTCATATATTCCTCTATATGTAGTGATATTCTTTAAATTTTCATATAACTGAACAGCTTCTTTTACCTAGAGAGATAATTCGTCTTTCTTCTCCATTATGATAGTCTCGAGTCAGGTCCTTTGTGTTTCTTGCATCATCCTTATGAAAACTTAAATAAGTTTTATTTCATGTCTGGTAAGTTTGCTCGCGACTAAACGATTACGCAATTTTCTGATTAGGAATGTAAAAAATTGAAAGGATAGAGTTGTTAGTGTATTTGTCTTTGGTTTCTTCACCTGGATACAAATACTAATAGGGACAATGTCTGAATATGAAAGTCCCTATCCATATTTGGATAAATTAGGCAACAAATAATCAGAGTTTTTTGGAGCTTAAACATGTGTAAAGGGTGCAAATATTTTTCTTTTCTTCTGAATAAAGCCTGTAGCCTGATTTCAAACATGGAATTCTCTCTCATTCAACTAGGTCTCTTTGTAAGTAACCCAAGCCTAATTGTCCAAATGGTTGTCAATCTTTACAGCTTTTTGTAAACCAAAGACATGCACTTAGCTCTATTATCTATAACTACAAATATTAATATATCTATTTGCTACATTTCGGTTTGCACAGCATTATATTTGTACCCATCTTTTAAATGGAGGGCACCGGTTAATTGTATCATTTACATTCCTAATGCTGGAGTCTATGATAATTAGATTACATTCAAATAACTAATAAATCCTCTGGTTTTCTGAATTTATCACAGTACATCCCTGGGAACTGAATTTAACTTACATAAGTAGAAAACCATATGTGCATTTATATTCCCTCTTCTCTAAGTTGGTAATCAATTGTCTTAGAAGGTAACTAATTAGTTCTATGGTATAACTACTTGGCATTAATAAAATTAATTTTTCAAATACAAATGCTAATTCACAATCTTATCGGTTAAATATGAAAATAGGTCTACTCCAATAGTCCCAAAATTTTGATGCATAATCCTAAATTCCTTAAAAGACATAAAATATTTCTTTCATGCCATCTCCACAGACTCTTTTGTGAAGGCATGCATGGCAATGGGAGAGACGTTAGTTTTTGAGATACATTGACCTTTTGTCAATATTTTGAGACTTAAGAGTTCTAAATTTGGAATATTATATGTGCTGGTATTTAGTATTTATGAAGCTGTTATTGATTATTATGAATCTATGAACTTATATAATTTTCTGATTGCAATTTTTCTGACTTCAATTATCATCTAATTTTCATTAAAAAACAAAAAAAGGCCCATAGGCGGCCAACTCTATATGTAACATTGTACAGGACACAAGGCAATCAAGGATTGTGGGATTCATGTTTATTGAGCTATCCTGGGGCTACAAGATAATCGCTAGGATTACTTATTAATTGGGCTCTACTCCCAATTATATTTGCCAATATGTATTAATGAATCCTAATAAAGTACTTATTTACGGTAATAAGGTTATGGGTACTAGACCATAGGGCACTCTTAGAGCTGTATTTTGTGAATGTTCATTCTGAAGATTGTTTACTTCCATAACTTGGGTTTCAAATGAATTTAACTTGTTTGGTTGAATTTAAGCATGAATGTATACAAGGCGCATACAAAACAGATAACAGTCTAGTTTTAATTTAAAAATAATTTCTAAACAAACCCAATAGCTGAAGTTCTTCCCTAATATGAGATAATTATATTAAAGGGTAAATTAGAGTAAACCCCATGAACTTTCGGCATTTTGCAGTAAACCCTATGAACTTTTAAAATCATACTAAACCCCCAATAACTTTTGCAAAAACCCCAATATCTTTTGAGTAAATTACACTAAACCCTGATAACTTTCAAAATGCCTTTTTCTGTTGTTTTCTAGTTCTAATTTATGGGGGTTATCTACAACATGCAGAAAGTTATTGGGGTTTAGTGTGATTTTGAAAGTTCATAGGGGTTTACTGCAAAATTCTGAAAGTTCATGGGGGTTTAGTGTAATTTACCTCATACAAACCTTTATTTTATATGGTGTAATGTTCTTCCGGCATCAAATTAATTGTAGAACCATGTAATTCCTTGAGCATAAAGTTTTTAATCCTCTGGAAACTTAGAACTGTTTCATTTGAAATAATTTTATTTAAAGAATAGCATGACAAGATATAACTTGATAATATTTTTCAAACCACCAGATGACTGGATTTTGTTCAATTTTACGAATAAGAGACAGCAAACTTATACCCATCAACATGAGCATGCCGAATTTCATTTAAATGTCATTTGAGTAACCCAACATTTGAGATTTCCTAATCAGTTGGAAACAAGATGTGTCATCATATCAAAAACATGTTCAAATAACATTATAACCGTCAACCTTCACACGGGAAATCTGTCTCCTAAGTGACAAGTTCTATCAAATTCAAACATAGTCTTAAATTAAATATTAACATAAACGTATGCACGTTCATCCTAATGCCTGTAAGAGTATAACACTATAACCCTAAACCATTACAACTTCGGAGTTATGGCACAGTAGCATGTACTCGCTGGACATTTACATTAAATTAGTAGATGCAAAAATATGCTTATGTGTTGAAATCAAAGAAAGAGAAAAAGTTTTTCTATATTTCTCATACTTAAGCACAATGTAGGATATCTATGAAAAGTTCTTATGAAAGGGAAAGGAAAGGAAACATATAACAGAGAGATGTCCTAAATATGAAGATACTATATTTAAATAATACATTGAAACTGGACATCTATATTAAAGACAATAAATCATATCTTCTTTTAATGTGAAGGTACATAACTTACAAGTTCATCTTTATGCAAAATAGGAAATATCACGCTCTCAAAAGCGCTAGCATCACCAGGAGTCTTAAGCAAACTTCGCTTCAGTTAAAATTCCAGCACTTTCCTTTCAAATTTGTGGATCTCTTCCTTCAGCATCCTCATCATAAATAAAAAAAACAAAGAAGCTTGTTTTACTTGGACGCTGAGAAATAGATATTATCAATGAAAGAATAATAACTGAAATCAAAAGGATAACAAACATATGCATTGAATTAAGATAACATATAATGCATCGATTGTTAATTTTCAATTTACACGCAAATTTCACACTGAGTTGAATATGATAAAAATTACATAAACTATAGTTTGGGAAGTTCCTTAAATGAGTCAAAAAGGCTAATTTAACACAAGAGGTTAGAGCCATCATTGATTTTATCTGTTGAAGTTAAAATTACGGTAAAATTCACAAAATTCCCTAGAGTTTTAAAGGGTTTGCACAAAACCCCTGAACTTTATAAATCATAAAAGAAACTCGTGAACTTCTAACTAAATTATCACGACTGATGATGGTTATTTAAAGTTATCACAAACTCTGCACATGACAGCTTCTAGACAATTTTACCTTATATACTAAATATAATTCCTGTACTACCCTTTTAGAGTAAGGGTAACTTAGACTTCTTACGCCATTTATGAGAATTTACTCCAGAGGTGTTTAGTATAAATTTGAATGTTCAGGAGGGTTTATGTGGGTTATAAAATTCCGAGGAAAATTCCCCAAAGTTCAGGAGGGTTTGTAAAGTTTAGCCTTAACATTATTCTTTATTGCCCTGGCCTAGAATGAATATTATACCTTGATTCTTGACGAGGACTGGCCTGATGAGTCATGACTCATACATTACAAATGAGTACAAGAAGGAAAAGTTAAGAAGGCTAGCCAGCCAACAAAGAGAAAGAGATTTTTCTGGTGGTCGAACAAGGACACAATCATATCATAATTAACTGAATCTATGGACTATATAGAGAAAAATGACATATGCATCAGCAAAACCAAGGGCATTTTCGTTCCTATTATATGTACTATACATTTGTTCTTCCGCGGTGAAACCCCCTAGCCTAGTTGTTTAATAATATATACGTATATATGGTAACTCTAAAAGATCAGCTTGTTATGAAATTTGAACCTGAATCTTCAAGTATCAGATTTCTAGACTAGAAAATGGAAGAAAACCGAGCACATCATCAAACACAAATTTTGGTTATCTTGCTGTTGCTTGTGTTCGCCAAGTATGTCTTCTCTCAAAGTAAGTCTAACTATTTGCCATTGCTCAAAGACAAAGCATCCTCCTTGTGCATATATATCATTTTTCAGTGTTTGCGGTGTTATTGAAGAGTCAAAAATCTCCATAATGAACCTTAAATTGAGGCAATACCAGATATAATTAATTAAGCTCAGTAAACTGATTCATTCCTAATAACAAGTTCTGAACTTTTCCTGTATCATGTATTAACTGACTGCACAGGCTTTAAATTGTGTAAATGATAATGTTATTGGAGGAGATAGTCCATAGCAGAACCAAAAGAAAGAATAAAAGATTCATATAAATGACCCAAATTTTGGTATAAAAGCTTTCTGGTTATTGTTGTTACATGTAATACTTCGTATCTAATATTTTTCTCTTATTATTATTAGAATTGGATCATTGATCATTGCCTTTCAACATTTCTAGAGATCAATCCAGGAACGAGAATAAGGAATATAACCATATCTCATTTTAATCGTTCATCACTTCCACTGAAATCAGAGATTGTTAAAGAAACCAATCAAGATGACAGTATGTATCTACCATCTTCCAGTTCATTCAAATTCTTATTTGATTTATAGCTAGACCATAAATCTGAAGGATTCTTAGAAGAATACTTCTAATTTACAGTCGATGGACTGCAAGAAATCATAAGGAGTTTCTCTCAGCTACAAGCTTGGAAAGGCGATCCATGCCTCCCTAACAACACAGTATGGGAGTGGCTGAGATGCAACACAGAAGATCCACCACGAGTAACTTCGCTGTAAGATTTTTGTTATGTTAGAATATAAAATCATAACTCTCAACTCTCACCATAACTTTGGAGTTTTGGTGTGGTGGCACGGACTTTAAGATGGTATCAGAGCAACCCAAGTTCGAGTCTTACTGGCCACGAATTTCTAAAGTAGTTTAAAAACATATCACTCAGCGAGTCCATATTTTGGCCCATAAAAAAAGGGCCCTCACCCTGCGGGGTCATGTTAGAATTTAAAATTATAACCCTCAACCTTCACTACAACTTCAGAGTTTTGGTGTAGTGGCAAAGACTTTAAGAGATACAGATGATCACGTTTGTCACTTATACTCCTTGTCACGTGTCTTTTCCTTTGAATGGTTAGGTGAATCTCTCTCCTTCTGTAGGCACCTCTCCGGTTATGGATTCAATCCCAGATTTCAAGCAGATACGAGCCCTCAAAATCATGTAAGAAAAATTCAATCGTAATTCACTCAGCTCTGATGCTATACTAACTAAATGATTATAAAATCTCAAAAATATGGATTATAATCATCTAACTGGACGGATCCCACACTTCCTCGGAAATCTGACAAGCTTAAAGCTCCTGTAAGTGGTGAATGCAGTTACATTGGTATAAAGTCACTAATGCAGCTGCAATAACAGTTTTACTGTTTTGTCCCAGAAACCTCTCCCATAATAATCTAGATAGTGATGAAGTTCCATTATCACTCTACGATAGCACAGTTCAATATGAGTAAGATGCAGATTTCGTCCTAAATCTTAAATGTACATTTGAAGAATTGGGTTAACTGCAAATATCCCCCTTGAACTATGAGAGTCTAACCATTTATACTTCCTAAACTATTTATTAGTTTCTTATACCTTCTGAACCCATATACCTTATTTCCCCATTAGGTTGAGATGTCTCACGAGAATCACGTGACATATATTACTTTTTCCCCTCATTTTAACTGAAAGAAGTCCTTTACATTGAGGGAAACAAAATAATTTATTGTCATGTAATTCCCAAATGATATCTCAATCTAACTGAGATATATCCATGTTTAGGGTTCAAGAGTTCTAGGTGCCAATAAAATAGTTTAAAGTTGTATTAAGTGGTTACATATCCATAGTGCATGGGTTGTATCTGCAGGCAACTTCTGAAGAATGAGTTCAATTTTTATGGAAGTGCTAAAAGATGATGTTGTGCTTCTCAGTTTGACGAGCAGTAAGACAAGCAATAGCACGGACTCTGACAACACAGAACCACAACAGGATAAGAAGTATTTATTGGACTTAGCTATTGCGATTGTGTGGTGTCTTGTAGATATTGTGATTGTGGGTTCTGTCACGTGGTGGGGTTGTCGCTTCTTATGGTGTCCATGACTGTGTCTTCAGGGTAGCCTGGTACTAATCATGCTGGTATGCTAATAATGCCAACCTGAGTAATGACTTTTTTTCCTTTTCTAAAAGACTAAAAGTAGTAAATTATATGTTTTCCTCACTTGTTTTTCTTCATATATTTTCATGTATAAGGGAAGTAACTCATGTTTTCAGGACAAAAAGAAGAAGTCCCTGCAAGTGAGTCGCGAGCCTCAATCCTCGGAGCTCCCTTGCGATAATATTTACCAACTCCCAATGTTCCCCTATATGTAACGATATTACTTACAGTTTCATATAATAGAATCCTTCTTCTACCTGAAGAGCTAATATTGTTTCTCCATTATGATACTCTCGAGTCAAGTCCTTTGTGTTTCTAGCGTCATCCTTATGAAACTAACTTTTATTTCATGTCTAGTAAGCTTGTTCACAACTAAACAATTAAGCATTTAAACTGATTAGGGATGTAAAAAATTGAGCAGATAGAGTTGTTAATGTATTTTTGTATGTTGCGTTCATCTGGATACAAATACGAATAGGGACATTGTCTGAATATGAACCCACTGTATGTATTCTATAAATTAAACATCAAATGATCAGACTTTTTGAAGCTTAAACATCTTTTAATACAAATGTTTTCTTTTGAACAAAAATCCTAGCCAGATTCCAAACATGGAATCCCCCTCTACTCAGCTAGATATGTTTATATGTAAGCGAAGCCTAATTGTTCAAATTAGTTGTCAGTGATTGCAGCATGAATTTCACTTAAACCAAAGACAAGCACTTAGGGGCTGTTTGGTTTACTGCAAAAATAAATTGCAGCAAAAGTTGCAGCAATAAATGTTACATGCAACCGCAACAAACATTACATGCAGCAGTTGTTGCAAGAAATCAACTTCAAATTCATTGTTTGGATAGCTGCAATTTATTTTGGAACTGCATTTCCGCTGCAAATCCAATCTTTGTTGTTTTATGATATAAGGAAAGATGGTTTTTCTGTTTGGAATAAGAAGTATTATTTGATGAGGTGAATTATTTTTTAATTTCTTGTTTCGGAGGTTGCAGTTTTTGCTCTAAGCAAACTAACTGCAGCATTTGCTGCAGTTTTGTAAGTTTATTTACCTTTCCAATTAAAATGTTACAAACCAAACAATTGAAATATTAATCCTTGCAGTATGTACATCCGCAACTCTATTTCCACACAGCAAAACCACCTCCCTAGTTTTATTTTCTATACAACTTTATCAAAGAGTAAGACGTAGTGAGCTACATCTTAGAATATCCATCTTATAAACGAGAGGAAGGGGGTAATTGTATTGTGTACATCTCTAAACCCCATCCTCTAATGTAAGTCTACAGTAATAGGAAAAGAATGTTGTCTCCCTTCAGATGTTGAGCCCCTAATAACTATTATATCATACATTTTCTTTTTTTTTTTTCCTTGAGGAAAGGTTGGGCATGAGATTTATGAATAGTAAGAAACCTAATAATTACAAAGCTAGAAATACATGCGATTTAGGGATGAAAATAAACTAAAAAATTGTCTAGTGCTTTCTACTTCTATGCAACAACATATGATCAAGACAGTGGCAGAGCCAAGAATTTCGGTAAGAAAAGTCCAAAAAAATTGATGATAAAATATGATAACGCATAAGTTTTTGTGCATGATGAATTAGTATCTAAATACCATATATAACAAGACCTTCAAAATAAAATATCAAAGTAGCATATAGTGCTGACAATGACATTCATTCTTCTTTATTTCTAGAAACAGTTTCATGACATCTTCCTCATCTATGCTATAAATATTGTATTTTTCAACACAAAGCACCAAAAAAATTGCAGATGAAAAGTTCCAAATCCATCAAACCATTAACCTCTCAAATTGCAAGTTCACGGATTATCTAAATCGCATCAATCAATCAAACCATAAAACCTACAAAAAAATTAAACCCTAACAGAGAGATTCACTAGACCAAGCTTAAACTAAACTGTAGGAAATAGCACTAACAAGATTCACAATGCACTAATCCATTTTTCTTCACAAACAACACAGCAGAAAATCATAAGCCTTTTTTCTCTCTCTCTCTACAGCTGCAACATAGAGCTACCTATTTATTTCCTTTGCTCCAAGATATAAGCCAACGAACCCTTGCAATATTTTATTCACACAAAACTGCTTCCACCCACACCCCAATAAAACTTTAGTAAAATTAATTTCCTATTATACTAGAAGTATGGTGGGTTTGCAACAAGAGTTTGGGCGCATTGTCTTGCTATTCGACATGAGCCAAAAGAACTAGGGGTGCATACCATTTTTTTCTCTTTTTGGGTGGTCGCCGAGGTTTGGACCTCATGTAGGTCCGCCCCTGGATCAAGCCACAAGTCCACTAAACGTGAAGCGGTCCTCATTAAGGGTATCTTCCTCCATTTTGAGCTTTGAGTTGAAAACATGATCATTGTGTCCTTTCGAAACAAGCCAGGAAGTTGTAATGATCATTGCATTTACAACTACATCATATGCATCATTAACTACATGAAGGAAAC
Source organism: Asparagus setaceus (assembly GCA_012295165.1). Taxonomy (NCBI): domain Eukaryota; kingdom Viridiplantae; phylum Streptophyta; class Magnoliopsida; order Asparagales; family Asparagaceae; genus Asparagus; species Asparagus setaceus. Next base: position 15,011,575 of record CM022705.1, read on the forward strand.
TCTTGTTCTTTTCTAAAATCCAACACATTAACTCATTGAGCACCCACATCAAGACAAAACCTTATATGCGTATATATTCTCTCCTCTCTAAGTTTCATAATGAATTTTCCTAAAAAGTAATTGACTAGCTCTGTTGTAGAACTACTTGGCATCAAATAAAAGTATTTTTTTTTTCAAAATTTTGATGAATAAAACTAAAATCCCCAAAATGGCGTAACTTGAAAAGCAAAAGATGAAATTTTTGGAGGAAACTTTACCTGTTAAAGGAAGTTTCGGCCATTGTGGTGTTCATAACTGCTGTCGATTTGGAGAAACGTAAATAAATTCCTTCAATATATGTCTGAAATAGAGGGAAAATTTGTAGAGATTTCATATTTCTCTGGAAATTAAATTCAAATTTGTACCCGATTTTTGAGAGACTGGAGTGGAGTTGGTCCGTATATTAATTACGTTCGCGTCAAATCTCAGTGTAAATTACAAAAAACCCCTTGTATATTTCCTTTTTTCAAAACACCCACTGATCTAAAAAGTAATTAAAAATACTCCCTTGTGTAGGCTGTTTTTTCTTTTTTTCTTTTGCTCTTTTTTAATAAACGAAGAGTCCCCTTTTTTAGATAGAGTTTGATTATTTTAGACGTCTTAACAAACATCTGCATGTGAAATTTCTAGATCAATAATAAAATGATTATATTTTACTTTACCAAAAAACTAATTTCTACCCTCCATTTTCTTTCTTTTCCATCTCAAACTCTGTAAGTTCTTTCCTGACCTAGAATTTGCATCTCTTCAAAACTATCCGTATGCGAGTGGGTCGTTTGTGCCGCGCATGTGGCAAATTTGTCATTTTCACGCCCCTCATGTGCGGCTCAAACGGCCCACTCCTATATGGATTGTTTTGAGAAGATGTGTATTTTCAGGACATGCAAGTGTCTATTTACAAGATTAATGACTTTAATACCTTTCATAGATAAAGGGTTTTTTAAAGCTTTTAGACGACAGAATTTCTCAAAAAACATGTCATTTCTAATAATTTACCCTAAAATTATAGAAGATACTGCTACAAGTTATTGGCTGTTATTTTTTTGTGTATCTGCGTGTTTGCCGTTAAGAAGTGATTAATTTTCAAGATTTTGAGGTTGAGAATAAGATGATTCATAAGACATAAGTAAAGTGGAGATCAATTCTGGAGTCATCTATAATCATAGAATATGTATGGAATCAAATGAAAAATTATACAAGATGATTATAAGATTGATAATATTTTATGTATTAAAATATTGAACAATTAAAAACTACCATGTGCACTAAATAAGAGCAATAGAATGATAAAATTATGAATAACTTCTAAATGTAAGAAATAGAATAGGGAATGTGTGCATTAGTTATGAGTACAGAGATTGCGCATGCTTATGATAAAGCTAGGAAGAGTCGATTGTGATACGTTGACCTCGTGCAACTGAGACTACAAAATGCACTAATTAGAAAAGATAATAAGATTATGATTAATTAAGAAGGAATATTAGAGCTTGGCCCAAGAGACTTTTTTTGATAATAGGTTGGCCCAAGAGACTTAGTTACATGCAAATAAAAATAATATAATAGCGATTTACTTTTATGGAAAAAGATCAAATATAATTAACCTAATAAAGAGTAGCTTACATCCTTAGAAAGTAATAGAATTAGTGTGAATGGCCCAAAATTTTGGTATAAAAGTCTTTGATGTTATTGTTGTTGTGTATCTATATTACTTTGAGAAAATAAATAAAAATATTTATAAATTTAGTCAAAAACCTACTATCTCTTTATAAACCAATTTTGTTCAAAGGCTTATCTGAAAAATTATACTTGAAGGGAACTGCGGGTGACCCGGATGGTTGGAAGGATTCGGTTTGGATCCGAATTCGAAGGTCTTGGATTATAAATATACTCTCAAATGAATTTGTTCATTAAAATTCTACCCTTCAAATCGCAGATGATCCAAGGAATTTGAACTTCATGTTACCTTTCATTTCAATTTAAAACGATACTAAAAGAAGTAATCTTTTATATCTGTACTGCTAATAAGATTCTTCTGAAATTTGATCCTATTTTTATGAAATTATTTGCATATAAACCAGTTTTGGATTGGAGTTGGATATAGAATACTAAATTTAACTTGCAACTGAACCCCCAGGATTGACATTGACATTGACATTTATTTTGCATTATCTCTCCTTTTTCTTATTGCTGAAGATAATTACATGCAGAACAGAAACAACTTTCAGCATCAGGAACCATGAAATTAAAATAAAAGTCAAGCCGAGTTGCTTAGAAACAGATAAAAGCCAATTAACACATTGTATAATGAACTTGTAAATACCAAAATTTGAACCTCAGAAATGTTTTCAAGATTGCTTTCAACTACAGAATAATCTGTTCCAGACAAGCTCAAATGTGTCAATTATTTATACAGCATCCGCGCTCAAAACAGTTTCAACACAGTACAATAACTTGACTGCAATTTTCGCTAGTAAGCCTCCTAATGAATATAAGCTACACTGCACTAAGATCACCTAAATCATAAATTGGTGATACCCCAGCAGCTTCCTAAAGTACAAAAATGCGTGTAATCAAATATTAGCACCATCTTTATCCGGTTAATCATCTTTGCGCTTTGAAGAATGTTTGTCAACACTTGCAGAGCTCGTGCACCTACCGATGAACTTAAGAACCTCGTCGATAAGTATCACAGGAAAGGAAACAGCCAACACCAAAAGCCACTCGTTGAAGCTAAGCGGCACAATCCCAAACACTTGAGCAAGGAATGGTACGTAAAGGATGACAAAGTGCAACCCAAAGGACACCGACATTGCTAACATAAGCCAGGGGTTAACCCAGGGGGGCATGCTCAAGAGACTAACATCTTCAGAGAGAGCATTGAGAGAGTTGAACATTTCGATGGCGACAAGGACAGAGAGAGAAAGAGTCATTGCCTTCACTTTGCCAGACTGGAAATAGTCGCAAGGGTTTTCGTCGAAGGAGTAAGTGAGTGATCCTGCAGTGAAGGGTGAGGCCTTGAAGTCCTTCCATGTTGAGCATTGGTCCCAGTTAGAAAGCTGGGAGTAACTGACGAGAGTGTGGCCGTCGCCACTCAAGTCTATGCCTAAGAAGGAGCCGTGGGTGTACCATATGATAAAGACACCTACAGTAGCGATTCCCACGTATAGTCCAATTACCTGAATGGATGTCATTTACTTAAAACAATGGCACATAAAAGATATACATAGGTAAATAATATAGGCAAACGAGCTAGTAAATCTAATCAATATCAACAAGACATGATTATGATCAGAATCTTCAACCAACCCTTCAAAAACCATCACATGAGATAGAAATGAAAATGGCAAGAAAATAGTACGCTCATAGTAATAAAACTGAAATGTAGCTAATTACTCTACTTTTTATATTCCTGCCTATATGAATAGTAAGTTTACGCCTATGGGACCAAGCGGCAAATAAACAGATGCATTATTAAAAGAAAATATTTAGATTATGTGCTCAATTTGAGAGAGAAAAGAACATCTTTTTACCAGATAGCGAAATAAGATCCATGCACTGATCAAAGAGTCGTCACTCCTGCGTGGAGGTTTCTTCATAATGTCTCTATCTGGAGGATTAAATCCCAGAGCCGTAGCAGGAGGTCCATCAGTTACAAGATTAACCCACAAAAGTTGGACTGGTATCAATCCTTCAGGAATGCCTAATGCTGCTGTTAAAAATATGGAAGCAACTTCACCAATATTTGAAGAGATCATGTACCTGAGTTATTAACAGGAAGACAGCAAATTAGGCAACAAATCTCAACTATTCCTAATGCCAACTTAGAGAGGAGAAAAATGAACAGATGTATCAACTACAAAAGTAATATGATGTGTTCTTCATTCCACCCACAATATTACTGTTCATATAAAACCAGAAGTAAGGTAGTGACCGTAAAATATGAAGGACTATATTTAAGACCAACATAGGTTATATGAGTCTATTCCCAACCATACTTCCTCTCCTTACCCTTTGTCCCTTCCCATCTACCAATAAAAATGTTTTACCGTACGCATCTAAACTAGTATGGTCAATGATGCCTCTCGTTTTCCCACTAACAATCATATCCTTCCCTAACTTCTAGATGGTGGAACTAGAAAGCCTAAGATAATGATGAAGAACACAATGAACCAATAGAATGCAATTGGGAATAAGATTTAAAAAAAAAGAGACAATCCAAACATCGCCACCAAAAACCTCCATATGCACTACTGATGATTCAGTGAGTATGTTTTGATGGTTAGTTCTCATGTGCCCTATAGTAAATTGTTAATTTCCACATTGACAATGCAATCATTTGCGACAATCAGGTATTTGTACATTGACTGTTGGGTAACCTAGATACCAAATTCTGATGGTTGTAAAACTCATTCATCTGCAACAAGGCACCCGACTCCTGACAACTTGAGAGCCTTCGTAGATCTAAGATTACTACCTAAATAAGCAATCTAAACATGTGAGACTGAGACATGTGTGACAACTTAACAGAAATGCCCCAAAAATTTTCGAACACAACCTCCAAAGCAAGAGTGCAATCTTAGATCATGTAAAGCCACTAACAGCCGCCAATAGCTTAAGTGACAAACAACATGCAGATGAACTACCAGCTTAAACTATTCTCACCATATGCCACATATAATGTGATTTGACAAATGTATTTAGATGATTATCTAACCAAGAATAACATTTTCGTTGTACAGAAAAAGAAAGCTAGGTGATTGAAAGTGCACAAAACTTTGCTGCTTCTCAATAAAATCATCAAACTTCATTTGAAGTGCTACGTAGTAGCTTCCAGAAAGATTGTCATGTACATACTGTAAAGGAAACATGAATATGTTGAATAAAGAATAACGGCGATAGCGCATAGATAAGTCCCGTGGTAACAAACTTCAATTGATCTCAATATAACATTGCTGATTAGAAAAAATTAGGTAAAAGAATTTGAAACTGTGTGATTCACTGCACAAATGAAAGTCTAAATCAAATAGATTCGTCTGGCAAAAGAATTGAGATGTTAACGCTCAAGTTTTTAGAGATACCCCGTTTAAAAATCAGTTACAAATTCCATAATTAGCAAGGCATGAAAAAAAGGAGTGGAAAAGGCTAATACAGATATGAAGAATAAACCTTATGAAGGCCTTCATATTGTCGTAAATGGATCTTCCTTCACCAACTGCTGCAACTATTGTGCTGAAATTATCATCTGCTAAGACCATATCTGAGGCTTCCTTAGCAACCTGGAAAGCGTCCCGGAAAAAAACCGAATATTTAAAAAAAAAAAGGACAGAAAATGATTAAATATAGAACGATCAACCTTTTCTGGGATAAAGAAGCTGTTATTTCCATCATTACCATTAACTGATAAAGAAGTTAACAAAAAACTTCCCAAAATATGAAGAAGTAAAATGTTAAACTGAAGGGTGAGAAAGGGTGAGAGGTGAGTAGATACCCCCACCATTCATGTCAAGCCTGAATGTTTTCAATCCCCTAACTGGCCATCATGCCATTACAAATCAAATAGTCATATTGTAAAATTCTTTCACACCCCTATAGACTGGTGGTTCTTGTTCCCATATGTTTCCAGAACACTTCTTTTGCTTTTACAAATTTGACATTGATTACATGCACACAAAAAATGCTATATAATATACATGTGTACATATATACATACGTATCTGTATGCATGTATCATTTCTAGATGATCATGAGGCAAAAAGCCTGAAAATTTCACTTCACTAAGGAGCATTTTCACTTGAAACTGCAGAAAGTTAATTAAAAGACAAAGCAGCATATAGGAGATTACCTCAGTCCCAGCAATACCCATTGCAATACCGATATCTGCCATTTTCAGAGCAGGGGCATCATTCACCCCATCCCCTGTCATTGCAACCACTTCACCATCTTCTTTTAGCAATCTCACTATCTCTTGTTTATGCTTGGGCTCAGCCCTGGAAAAGAGAAGTCCGCCTTTTTGCCTCAAAAGACCTTTTTTATCAAGGTGAGACATAAATTCTTTCCCAGTAAGGCTCCTCATGCTAATATCCTCTTCAGGTCTGAATACACCTATTTCACGACAAATAGCTTCTGCTGTTTCTTTGTTATCACCTGTTATTACCATAACTCGAATTCCAGCTGCTCGACAGTCCTCAATCGCCTTGTGGACCTCTTGTCTTGGAGGATCCTATGATGGAAATTACGACAAAAGTGAAATATCAGTCAATGTATACAGATGACTGGAACAGGTTCTATCTATAAGGCAGGTCACATATGGATGTCAGGATATAAGTCAGTTTGTGTCATCCTACCCGAAGGCCGACCATGCCAACAAAAATGAGGCCACTTTCAACTGACGAATAATTAGAGGGATCAAGTAAAAGCTTGTGAGCTGGATGATCTTCACCATCATAAGTTGAGAATTCTGCCAGTTCATCCTTATACGCAAAACCCAAACAGCGTAAAGCGTTTGTGGACATTTCATGAAGAGCTTGTAAAATAAGAGATTTTGAATTATCATCCAATAGCACAACAGAACCATCAAGCAATTGAACATAGGCACTTCTCTCTAACAAACTTTCCACAGCACCCTGATAAATAAGAGAACAGAAAATCAATCCCTCATCCTAAAAATCAACTTCTTGAAGACGTCAAAGAATAAAATTTAGGGAAAAAATTGTAAAAAAGAAAAGCAGGATTATTTAGAATATAAATTCTGGAAGAATATTTAATCATGACGTGCACTTCTTTGTAAACAATATCAGCAAAACAGAAAGAAGGACGAAAGATCACAATTCAAGCATGCATCCTTTAATTCAAAGAAAGATGAGAATGTTTACAGTATAGTACCTTTACAAGTAAGGAATTGGTCCCTGATTTTGATTTGACAATAACTCCCATTGACTTTCGAGTCCGATCGAACTCAAGAGTCGCAATCCTTTGGGCAGTTCCTTTCCACCATTGACAGCATCCTTAAGATAGAAAGAATAAGCAACGAATTACACTTTTTTTCATAAAATTTGCTACAAACATAGTGATCAGAGAATGAAAAGAAGAATAAAATGAGGTACATACGTAATAATCCATCAGACTCCAGCAGTGAAGGATTACATCCCGCTGGCAGTCCCATTTTCTCAACAAGGACCTGAAAGGAACCAGGAACAAAAACTACAGGTTATTATAATCAGATAAGCCAAATTTGCCCCAGAATAAATATAAGTTCTTGTAGCAACAAATTTACTATTTCACCTCTCCCGCTAGTCTTCATTTCCGTATACATTATTATATAATCTATTCCCAAGGAAGCAAGAATATTTTTAATTACCAATGTGAGACACCTTAGTATTTTCGGACAACAATTTCTATAGGAATTCTAATTTAATTTATGAGCACACTCAACCTTATGCATGCATGCCTCACAGAAAATCTTAAATTAAAACATATATTAAGGACCCATCAAAGAGCTTTATAGTATATCACAGTTCTCACCGAATCATCATCTATGTTGCATGGGTACTGGTAACGGTATGGGTACGGGACACGGCAAATTTGTAAAAGGTAGAATACGGGGACATGGCTATATAAATATTTATGTACACATATATTATACATTGGAATTAATAATTTATATGAGGAACAAGGATGAGAATTAAAATTCCTGTAATATTTTGATGTTTATTTTATTATGTGGATTATGAATTGGAAAATGACTAGTTTTTGAACTAGATATCCAAAAGACCCTTCAAAATCATAATTCAACATGACTTATGTCCAATGAGTTTCAAAAAGTGGATGTGAAGTGTAGGATATATGTCAAAAAAAAATGTACAACAAGTGATTTAAATTAAGACATACATTCTATAATTGAATACATGCCCGAATAAATGTGCATATATGCAAGGAGTGTGTCCAAGGAGTTTGGGTACGTGTACGAGTACAGCTTGAAATTTGAAGTACCCAGGTAATCATCATTGATGAACACCATATTGATGAAGCCTACAAAAACCTTAGATATGCTTTTCAGAACCCCTCCTGCTTGCCCGTTGAAGTTTTATTTAGATTAAGGTAAGTTGAGTATGCAGACTGATCAATAAAACTTCTGGCCTTTAAAATTGTTTCACACGTCCATTATTGCAGTCATGTTATGTGATGCTACATCAATAAAACCTTACATTTGACTAAAATATCTACTCTTCTTCTGAAATACCCTCTTTTGAAAGGTTTTATAACTTATTCAATCAAGATGGTTTAGTTAGTCAACTGTCAGTTTTACCCTTCTGTTACCTACATGAACAATTTTCACTTTCAAGTTTTTCTTAGTCATGATTTCAAATTGCTGATTGTTTGCAAAAGCATAAACAAAACAATAAGGTAAAATGTCTTGTATTTTAACTGTAACTAGTTTATTTGTTTTCATGGCATGCCTTCACCTTCAGAGCATCCTGGTCCAAGAATTTGGCATCAAAATTCAGATGGCTGATAAAGAGTTAACAGCACGTTGTGAAAATTTAGACTTAGAGATGGTCCACTTCGTAAACAACCTCATTTTTCCATATGAAACAGGCCTAGATGATGGTCATGATGGTATAAATCATTTCAAAAAGAAATACAAAGTGCATAAAAGATATTATAACAAAAATGTTGACATATATACCTAATGACATGCACGCCTAAGTCTTGATGAAACAAAGATTAAGCAAAACGTAATGAAACAAGTAGAGATTGTTCTATTAGTCCCCATTAATCCATCGAAGGATGATAACAGCAATGAGTCATGAAGAAAACTGACATAAGCATCTTCGCTCCCAGTTACACAAGCTTTATTCAAAACAAGCAAAATTAGATCATGTGGATATAAATAGATTTGTATGTGTGTGTGTGTTCGTGAACATATATACATATATGAGAATGATGATTATGAGGTGGCGGCTCATTTAGCAAAATGAACTACCAAGAGATAGAGTGGTGAGTCCCACACCTTTTGATGTGACTTTTAAGGTGGGCCTCATCACATGGCTATCTCTTGATAGCTCATTTATCAAAATGAGCCGCTACGTCACACACATCATTTCCTATATATATGTGTGTGTGTGTGTACACACACACACACACATATATATATATACACACACACACACACACACACACACACACACATATATATATATATGTGTGTGTGTGTGACACACACACACATATATATATATATGTGTGTGTGTGTGTGTGTGTGTGTGTGTGTGTATGTATATATGTGTGTGTGTGTATCGTATATGTATATGTGTACACACACACACATATCTCTGTGTGTGTGTGTGTGTGTGTAAAGTTTAACAAAGATATAGATTCATATTCTTAATTTCTTACCTTCAAAGCTGCCTCTGTTGGCATCCCACTGGCAACATACTGATGCCCAGAATGAGCAATACTTGCATCATTGCAAACAGCAGCAATCTTCGCAATCATTTGAAGATTAGCATCCATGTTACTGCCCAGCCAGTCATGAATCTTCCCATCACAAGGATCATAAGTAGTCCCATCTACTTTAAAGCTTCGAAGACTATCTGTCCACCGCCCCATTGCCAAGAGCTTCACTGCTGACATTTGATTTGTTGTCAATGTCCCCGTCTTATCAGAGCAAATCACTGTAGTACATCCCAAAGTCTCAACACTTGTAACTTCCTCACCAGTGCATTCTTCTGAGCCATCTTCCTCGTTCCAAGTGCCAAGCAAGTCGTAATCACAGCAGGCAACCCCTCAGGGATTGCAGCAACAGCCAAAGCCACCGCAATCTCAAAGTAATATGTACACTTCTCGAAGGAAAACTTAAAATTCCTTGGCCACCCATCAACATACTCCCAAGTCAAGAAATACTTCACATTAATAAGCCAAACCAAAGCACAAATCACACCGATTATAGCCGTCAAAGTCTCTCCAAACTCATTCAGCTTCTTCTTCAACGGAGTATCATCATCCTCTTGCGAAGCCTCATGGATTTGTGAATGAATCTTACCAATCTCAGTATTCATACCAGTTTGCACAACCATACACACACAGCTCCCATTCACAACAGTCGTGCCCGCAAACACCATACATTCCTTCCCTTGTATATCCGAATCCTCCAACTCAACCCTCTTATTAGTTTTGTTCACAGCCGCACTCTCTCCGGTCAAAGACCCTTGTTCCACTCTCAAAGTCGAGCTTATCAAATACAAAACCCTCATATCAGCCGGAACCTTATCCCCAACTCTCAGCTCCACAATATCCCCCGGAACAAGATCTCTCGCGGGCAAATTAGGGGTAAAAACCCCATCTCTTTTCACCGTAGCATGCTCCGATTGAATCTCTTTCAAAGCCTCCAACGCTTTCTCCGCATTGTTCTCTTGCCAGACCCCAACAGCAGCATTCACAATAAGAATCAGGAAAATAACCAAAGGCTCCACAAATGCAGTAATCCCCATTTCTCCTCCTTCATCTCCATCATACCAAGCGAGCACGAAAGAAACCACAGCGGCGACCAAAAGGATTCTCACAAGAGTATCATTAAACTGCTCGAGGATTAGCTGAAAGATCGACGGCCCGGAGTGCTTCTCGAGCTCGTTGGGACCGTAGATCTTGAGCCGATCCAAAGCTTCGGCGGTCGAGAGGCCTCGATCGGCGGCGACTTTGAACTGAGACTCGCATTCAGGGATTGTTTTGGACCAAGCGGGGAAATTTGATTTAGGCGGGGTTAGATCGGCTCTTTTCGCTTGATCTTGCCCTCCTTTTCCCATCTTTGAACAAAATCAAGGATAACAACAAGAATTTCTCTTAAATAACCATTAGATCTGGAAACCCTAGAATGGAGATTCTAGTGAGAAATTACTGTAAATAGAACTAAAAGCTAGGAGGATTGAGACTTAGTTAGGGTTTGGTTACCGGATTTGGAGCAGGAGTTGATGGATTGATTTGAGATCAACTTCGAGTTTGAGTTCGATTCTTCTTCTTCGTTTTGGGAAGTGAGATTGATGTAAAAGAGGCACCTTTTGAAGACGACGATGGATTTTGCTTTCGGTTCTTTTGGCTCTTTTATTGGACAGGAAGAGTGCTTCTATATGGGGAAACCACTGTTGTGCGGTTTTGCACTAATAACCTCAAATTTATTTCATATTTGCAAAATATCATGTCAATGTCACTTCATTTTTTTAATGAAAAATAATAGAAAGTTGAACATACCGGACATTTTGAGATATGAATTTTAGTACATTATAAGTGTTATATACGAATACAAGTCGCTTAACATTATGTTTTCACATACTGATAAAAGTTAAGTAAATTGTAAGTGTTTTCTAATTGATTCTACCCATTAACTTTATTATTTTAAATGCATTGACAACGTTAATAATGAGCGTAGTCAAGAGAGTTTTTGTATTGTTGAAAATAAGAATACATATAATAAAATGGCACTTAAATATTCTATTATTTCATCACCTTTACACTTAAATATCCTAAGTCAGAAAAGTAGCACTTTAATACCCTAAGTTATAAAAATTGGCACATTAGTACCTTTTCAGTAGTTGTCATGAAAATATTCCTAGGAATATATCTTGACAACTAACGTAATGTATTAAAATATTACTTTCTTACAATTTAGAGTATTAAAGTGTTATTTTTACAATTTAGAATGTTTAAGTGTAAAGGTGGTGAAACAATAGGGTATTTAAGTGTCAGTTTTTACAATTTAGAGTATTAAAATACTACTTTTTACAACTTAAGATATTAAAATGCTACTTTTATAATTTAGGGTATTTAAGTGTAAATATGGTGAAACAATAGGATATTTAAGTGCCATTTACATAAGCAAACAATCTAAAGAAAGATAAATAAGATACGGTGTTTCAAACTAATTAAGTACGTCTAAGTTTAGATTATCAACCTTAATGGCACCATTAACATTTCACAACTATTCAATAAATCACAAGTCAACTAGAAATACTTAAATGAAAGAGGCCTTTTGCAAAATATCTACATCTCGAGGTTGTAATAAAAGTAATTCACTAGGTAAAAAAAAAGGCAAAAGTGCATTAAATTACATATAAAAGTACAATAGGCCAAACTTTTAAAACAATAACTTGCAAGGGTCTACTTTAGGCCTTCGACATCAAGTGCCCTTTCACCGTCAGAACAAAATACAAAATTATTACAAGGAAATCTCCGTAGCGCCTATGGATGGACCTCAAAAAGGAAATGATTGGTGGAGGCAGCATCTTGTACCCATTGGGCTGTTTTTAGTAAACGTGGTCCTTTGCAATATCACCACTTCGGATGTGGTCCTGGGCTCCGGGCATCAAATCCTAGCCATAAAACCAAAAAGGTATGATATAAACATTGCTGTAGGGCCTGTTTGTCAAATCCATAAAAGCTGCGCCTACTACGATCCAGCTTTGTGTTTTGGGTGAGTTAACCTACCAACTTCTACGCTTATTTTATTTTTGTCCTTAATGGTAGAGTTGAATCAGACCTCCTGGTTTAATCCTGGCCTGGATAAAGGAGTATACCAAGTGAGCCCATTTTGGACTTGGTTGCTTAACAGGCCCGTAAAGTTGAACTTTGAAATGAAAATGCATATACTTTCCTTCTACTAATTAATTGAACCAGATGCTTTACCTAGAGAGCTAGAGTAACCAGCTTTACTAATATCTTTGATCCCTCCATTTGATCAGTTGTCCGCAGTGTTGACTGCAAGAGAAGCTAATTCTTTTCAGACATGGTTAGCACACATGTTAATGCGTCAAAAATTTGCAGTTCTACTTAGTTATAAACTTATCATGAAGAAATAGTTGTAATATTACCGGCGGTCTCATGGCATCGAAAAAGTCTCCATAAGACTATTGAGGAAGTCGCTGCCAGGGTTTCTCTTATATCACATGGACGAGGTTACAAGCATAGCATGACCATGCAAATCATCTGTTACGAATCTGAGCCAAATAAACATCGATTTCCTCGCTAAGTAGTGTAACATCATATTTTGGTCCTTGGCCTTTCTTGCACTCAATGACAACTTCATCTTCACATTCCATGCATATGCAAGCCCTTAATAAAACAGACGGCGCCTTCGGAGTTTCATAAAATGGAAGATTAACCGTGCATGTCCTTGTTGCATCAGATCCTGCAAATTTGCACAGATCAAGATATACAGACTGGACTGACTGGCCAATAGCCATTTGGAGCCACAGAGTGTTCTTGTTTGATACATTGTATAATGTTATCTGGAATGTGATACCCACTGGCAATCCTGAAACATAAAGAAGGGGGTTCTCAGAGTTATTTCCGGTGACCAATAATTCTGCTTTGATATGTTTAAATCCTCCAGCGAGTGGAAACTGCTCTAGGGAGAATAGTTCAAGTAACTTCTGAACAGGAAAGGGTCTGGGAACCTCAGATGTCTTCTGTTCAATATAGGCCATCTTTAGTTCTTTGTAAAAAGAAGAATGTTTCAATGGTCCTTCTTTAGTAAGGCATTCTAAGTGAGAAAATGCAGCTTGCAGCTTGTTCAAGACAAGACATGAGCATGTACCAACCTTGTACACTCTAAGTACATAAGCTAGCAAGGTAAGTTCTAAAATATGGCATTCTTCCTCCCTCGAGAAACCTGAAAAGCTATATCTCAATCTCTTTAAGCAACTATCTAACTTTTGCAATAGAAGATCCAAAGTGGTCATGCAAATAACATGCCTTGGTTTGAGCTGCTCCCATATTTCAGCAAACAGCTGGATTACCTCAACATGGCATGATGCAAAGGCCAATAAAGCAGCAATATGCCCATCAGCATTCCAACCAATCATTTCCAGCTCTTCTCTGCAAGATCTGCATGGAAAATAAATCATACCACATAAATGGAAATTTCTAGCATGAATTCACTTTTCCTACACCAAGAAAGGTTGCCGTAGGCAAATATGACCAAAATGGTAGACATGAAAAAGCAGCAGAATTAGACCTTAGCATCCTTTGTGCTTTGTGTGTACGCTGTGATTGTATCAGCAGCCAGATTTCTGTCGCAGCTTTAAATAAAAGCTTTACAGATTGAATACTGTTTTCATCTAAGCAACTCTCTTTCTGTCTAGATAATTCAAGGGAAGTTGATGTCTTGCTTGGATCAAACAGATCCCTCTGGAAACTGATTTCTGATGTTTCATTATGAATCGGCCATGAAGAGCTGCATGATGGACCAGTGCGCTTTGTGTTATTTGACATACCTTCTTCAGCTACACATGACAATAACTCAGCATCATTGAAATTCAATGTTCTGGCTGGAAATGGCATTCCACTGAGATTGCCCAAATGGACCAATAAAAACTCAGGGCGCATAACATGTTTCAATGCATGAGAGATTTTTCCGAATAAAGGAACAGCATATGAAAATACTGTTGGAGGAACATCAAACTTAAGTTGCTGTCCTGAGCAAGACCATGAAAGAGCCAGCACCAGTAAAGCTGCTGCCTGGGGACAATCCAATCCCAGTTCTCCTTTGCAGAATGGTGCTATCTGGAACAAGGATGAAACAAGGGAAACAAATATAAAGACAATATTGATGTACAAATATTACAAACTTAGTGAATAATCCAAAATCTTTGTTGGGCTCATAGCAAAAGGTATGAGATTGCAGCAAAATGCAGATAAGCCTACAGCAATCAATTTAATTATAATCTTTAAGAAAAATATCCCAAATATTGACCAGCATTGGACCAATAGGTCATTTCCATCTTCTCCTTTCTAGCTTATTTATTTATTTATTTTTTCTTTTGGGTACAAAATGAAACGCAAGGAGATAAGTACAACTACTGGCGTTTGGTTTTTTGTATTACTAAAAAAGTCTGCTACAAAGGAATAAGAAAACTTCCATGAAACTTTCTGAAATTCAACATTATCACAAAGCCTCCATTGTGTTTGCCTTTATTTTTATTTTTTTACTATAGTTCGGGAACCGGGAACATATTCATATCCTTATTGAAGGGAACTAAAATGTAAAAGAGAATTAAGCATGTTGTGAATAATCTTTCTGGTACATAATTGCGAGAGAACATTTTGTCTCCAATCATTTCAGTAACTCAGTTAGGTTTTCTAAATATCTCCTTGATGAGCATCCGTATTTGACAAGGCTTGTAAGCCTGACCTGCTAGATTACAGGAAAATAGAAACTTCTACATATTTCAGTTGCTAGGAAATCAAAGATAAATTTTGGCCATTATGTGATGACCAGTCATTTTTCCTGTCCGTATAACATCCAAGGCACATGACTAATGGCTTGCTCAACGTTGGACTGATGGATTTATCTCCTTTCAGATAAACAGTAAACCATAGTAGATGAATAAGATTGCACTTCACAAAACATAAAAATGTCAACTAACAAACTGATACCTTGACCCTTGGTCAGACCTCTAGATTTCGGACAAAACTATACAATACTATCCATTATACAGAAGACAAAACTTAAGCTTAAACAGTTACAACTTATCAATGAAAAAGAATAAAGCAACTCCATTTACAGAGAAGAGAGAAGCTTGTACCTCTACCTCGAACCCCTTTACTCTCTTGATTGCGAAGTTCCCGTGATTCTTACCAATAAAAAACAAAGCAGAAAATATATCTTCTTCTTCCTGAGATTAAGAGTAGCATAAGAGAAAATTAAAGTAATTTTTCATATAAGCAAATGAAAGTTGATATAGCTCTGCATATTACATGATAAACTGTAGTTACAGACTAAAATAGTTGTAAAACATTAGAAACTCAAAAAATCTACAGGATTGGTTTTCATGCTTTAATATTACCAAATATTAAGCTTTTCCGCAGTTAAAATTTGTGTTGCAACATTCTATCTCGAAAGCATTTGGATGTGCACATCCATTCATAGGAATGGTTGTTCTATACGGATATAAAATGACGCTCAATTAATATAACACCCATTCACAGAAATCACTTCTAGATGGACAATGGACAAAGCATGTAATACTAGAACTCATTCACACAAGGATGTAACACTTGTCCAACAGTAAGACTGTTAGGTATTATTGGTATTTAGATCTAATAGATATTTGAGATATTGTGAGATGTGATTAGATATCATTTTATCTCATGACTATTTTGTAATATCCTCCCGATCTCTATTTAAGAGAGGTTAGGGGTAGATGGAATAATAACTTGGCCTTCTCTATTTCTCTACAAAGACAAAAGGTACTTTTATTACATGACACATTCTAACAAACATGAGAGACCAACTTATTGTTAGATAGCACGAAGGGAATACTGGTCTCCTGATGTTTCGGAAACTTTAGGAAATAAACAACCACCTTTGCAAAGAGCGTCAAAGAAAATTAATTACCATTTATAAGGAATACTTTGGAAAACATTCACTCACACTTGTTTTCAATAGAGAATTTCTAAGAACAACTCTGCACTGAAAATTACAAGAAAAAATATAAAAAGATCTTCTAATTCTTTATATGTTATTGAGATGTAAATGTGAATAAGATTAAGTTAATATACTGTAAAAGATTAGCATTTCAATGTCCTGAATCCTGATGATATGTCAGAAAACAAAACTATGCTCATTTTCTGCATCAGCTCTCATATATTAATGTTATTTCTGCACTGTGTTGGGCACAGGGATGTTTCCTACACAACGATACAAGACATGACACATATATCCGCATGTAAGACTCTGACGGGTTATTTTCTTAGGAGTCTGGGGAAAGTGGGTCAGAAAAATGGGTTCTGCACCCGAAAAGTGACTAAGTAAAAATTCTTTTGTTAAATCCAGTGTTTGGTTCCACGAATTTGAGTTTTGGGATTATTGATGCCATTTATGAATTCTGTTGTGTCAGGAATCCTAGCCAAAGGTTAGGATTTTGGTCGAATTGTGCTCCACTACAATTAAAAATTATTTTTAAAATAGAAAAAAAAATCTAAAATTTTTCAAAAAGACTAGTTTATTTACGTTGATCATATCTTTCTTTATTTCAAAATAGCACAATTACTAAATACTAACATATCATAATTTAAATACAAAACTAATCATTAGTGGGATTCATGAATCACCTTCAAACTTTATCACTTTCTTTTGAAACAAACAAGAATTCTTAGAATCTCTTCCAAAACTAATTTTCCATCCCACTTTCCTGCAAAGTGCAAACCAAACAATAATTAAATTATGGAAAGATGTGGATGCTTGGATTTCCGACATCATCACGAGTCCAAAATACAAATCCTACAACTAAACAGCCCCTTAATACATATGTAAACCTTGATCCCTCAGGAGGGGTTATTGGTTGGTGTAATTTTGGGGTAAGTGGGATAATTTTTGGGACTTTACTTTATGGTGTTATTCATTGGGACAATGGGATTGGGATTTCACTTTGAGGTGTTATTCATTGGGACAATGAGATTGGGACAATTACCCCCACTTTTCCCAAAATTATCCCACTTCTATACAAATTCTTTGTCCCAACCTCTAAAAATTACCCCATTCTTAACTTTGGGACAATCATGGGGAAAGTGGGATAATTTTGAAGCATTAATTTATTAAATATCTAATATATGTTAATTGTATTATAATATATAATATATTTTAATTATATTATATTATAAAATTCTGCTATAATGTAAGATAATAAAATATTATATAATAATATCTAACATAACATTATTATATATCATTATTACATATTTGTTAATAATATTTCATATATTATAATATTAGTATTATGTTATTATAATATTACTTTATATTATTAATATATATTTTATTAGTTAGAATAAAAAATTATTATAGTATTTTTATGATATAAATATTATATTATAATTTAGTGTTTATATATTTAAGATAATAATATATTAATTATATTATAATATAATTTAATATGATAATATATTCTATTATATAGAATATTTTAATTTATATAATAATTTACTATTTTCTATTACACTTTATTATATAAATTAATAGTCTTAAATATATCACAATATTGTGGTAGTTATAATATTAAATAATATTTTATTGCTACAATAAAATTAGTAAAATCTACTATATATTAAAGTATGATATAATATTATATATGAAACTAATATAATATAATATATTAATTAATAACATTTTTTGATTAATAATATTAAATATATTAATAGTATATTACGGTTATTATAAATATTATATTTTAATAAGGAGCCATGTCATCAATTATCCCATTTAAATTATAGTAATTATCATAAAATATAAATTAATATAATATAATATAATAATAATATAATATTTTAAATAATGTTATATTGAATAAAATAAAATATTATAATATTTATATTTTTATTAAATTAAATATTACATTATTGAAATATTATATTAAATATATTGTTCATATATTATATCAATTATTATATTATTATATAATATATCATATTATTATAATATAATATACTATATCAGTTAATAACATTAAAGATAGTTATAATTAATTAGTAATTATAATATAACATATTATATTTTAGTATAAAGTGAAATAATGTATTATATTATAATAACATATTAAATAATATACTAAGCCAATTGGATAAATTAATTTAGACTTAATTGATAAATAAATATTATATTTTAATAAGTTGCCACATCATCAATTATCCCACATGAATTGTCAAATCAAAACTTTAAATTATCCCATTATCCCAACTTGTCCCACTTTACCCCACTCAAAATATCCCAAAGGGATAAAATTGTTCCATTGGAACAATTATCCCACTTGGCCCCAACTTGTCCCAACCAATAACCCCCCCTCAGAAACATGATTAATGTTATACCCCCTTTCAGAGAAAAAATTAACTTTGTGATCATTTACTATTTTAAGTTCTTCACATATGCATAAAACCGAATAGCTATATCATGCCATGTCCAAGACCTCCTACCCATGTCTGAGAACTACAGATTATTTTCTACAACTATCACTCTATTCTTTTGAAATCATGTTAAACAAGAACATTGGTCATTACTTTTATGACGATTTCCCTGTGTATAACAATATTTAATTCAAGTTCTTCACAGAAAGCTTCTCCCATGGCTTGAGAATTTTTACCTTTTGATAAAAATGAGATGACATATACGTCACTGCCTAATTTTATTTGCAATTGGTGCTTGATCTCCGTCAGTTATCAACTCGGCTTCCGATGCAATGCATCCATACAAGTTGAATAATTTGAAGTTACATATGTCCATATTTAGAAACTAAAAACTTGTCATAAATTTTATCATATGTGTTTAAAGAAGTTACATATGTCTGTATTTTAAAAACTAGAAACCGATGTGGACATTCTCAGTTTGCAGATAAATTTTTATGTGTTCACAAGCATAGGAACATACTCTGTGTATTCGATTTTTTATATCAATCAATTTGATAGAAGAAAGGGGATGAGTAAGAAGATTACAAGGCTGAATTAGAAAATCACAATAATCAAGTTACTCTATCGCTTATACTAAAAAAAGGTGCAAAACTGCCAACCTCTGGGTGCATCACCAAATTTTCAATAAGGCCGTCAACTGCAGCTATAAACATCTCAAGCTTAGGCAGCTTCATTACCCGGAGCACTTCTCTTGCTGCATGTCTGATCACAGCATTAATATCAGCTAATGAACCAAGAAACTGCAACAAAATTGTACGTTAAGCTCTGGTCTGAACTGGTAAGCCAACTGTATGAGATGAAATGAAATGCAAAACTTCCCAAATGAACATTTCGGAAAAAAAGGAATCAGAAAAAGGTACTGGCTGCATGTAGAGTTGACTTATACATGATGAGTAATGATATTAATAATGTAAGATGTTTAAAAAATGATCCCACATTAATATTCCTGCATATTAAAATAAAACCAATTCGTGCAAACAATTGAACACTAATGAACTACATGACCAAGGTATGTACCATTTGCATATGTTTCTCCTGTATTGTTAGACGACCACGTGTTGCCATATGAAACAAATTTTGCAAAGTTTGTAACCGAACAGCTAGTACATCATCATTTAGCATGTCCATTAATAAGTTCAAGGCATTTTCAGCAAACTGGATAGAAAAGCTTGAGAGCATCCCCAAGGATTTACAAGCAGCTGTTCGTACCTTGAACAAAGAAACATGAAGTTAGAAGAACTGCTGTTTTTTATTAAAGGCCTAAAATTCATAAAAACCAAATAAAGAACTCCTGGCAAAGAACTTTTTCAGCGAAAACTAGCTGCTGGGGATAAAATTGTAGGTACCTCATGAAACTCATCTTCAATCCCATGTACAAAAGCTCCAGCAGCACATGACATTGGACATTTAGATGCTTTGACAATGTATTCAGTAAGGGAGCTTCCTTCACTTTTGCTTCCCAAGATTTTCTTTGAAAGCGACTGTAGAAGAACACCTTCAGACACCAATCTTACTCCTCCTAGGGCAATAAAAGCTTCTAACCTGACCTTCAAATTCATATCCCTTGCCATCCAACAAAGCTGAATAAAGCAGAGATCAAGATACTATCATATAATTCATGAGTTAGGTTTTCCAATTTAGGAAATAGATTAAACATCCAACTACATTAGATTGTGTGGGTGTATGCGTAGTTGAGAGCGCTTAGGGTCAGTGGGTTTGTGTGTGTGCGTCGGTGGGTATGTGGGGGTTTAAGGCTAACATTCAGGTACTAAAGCTAAACCAATTACAGCTATGAACAAATTTATGCATGAGTACTTGGCTAAAACATCCTCAAGTACCTCCATGGTCTTGGTCAATTCGATTAAGCCATAAAACGAGGAATATAAAAAGAACAATCAGTTCTGTTTGCTTAAATTCCATGAATAAGAGAACACTTAACAAACTTCAGGTAGTATCAAGTCAGGCAAACAAGGTAGCAATAACCTTCCTCACATCTGTTTGTTTAAATTCTCTTGAACAATTGCATAAAGGGTAAAAAGGTTATCCAAAACTGGAATGGAACAACATCCAAGAGACAAATAAGTATATCCCAGAAGCGAGAAACAAAAGAATTCTTCCCACAATGAAATATAACTCTCTGGTAAATCAACAGAAGCCACTATAATAATATCTGGTACGGCAGTTTGAAGCAATGTTGAGGTGATACATGAACTGACTCCACAAAATGGACATAGAGAGTTCAAAAAAGTATCCACAACAGTAAAGTAAAAAACTTACATTGTCTTTCAATATGAAGCATAAATATATATCATTAACTGACTTATAAAATTTTGCACCCACTGACAAGAATTCTCGTTTAAGATGGCAAACCACATTTTGTACATATCTGTGGATAGATTCACAATAACATACTAGAGCAAGAAGATATATGTTTTAAATATTCAACAAGCAAAATGTGAAGGAAGAGGAGAAATACTTTCATGAAAATACCTAAGGTAAATCAAGAATCGTAAAAATTAAAAGAAACATCCACTAGAAATGATTATCAATCATCCACAGAGTAGGAGACCACTATATATACAAATGATTTGTTAATCATTTATGTGAATGATAAATTGGATGTTTATAAGTGATAAGAAAAGATCGTACATAAATTTCTTGTGTATAAAGGAATTATATAGAAACTTTCCAAAGTCTCAGGAATGACTAGTGTATATCAATTGATTGTCTATAAAGAAGGAAAGGTTTTGTATAAATGACCAATATAGTTACAACCTTCCCTTCCTTGCACAATAATCTGTTTGGCATTCATATGCATCACAATGCAACATGTGTGTAATATACTTCTATATATATGTGTGTGAGCGTGTACACATACAAAGTATGCTCGAGTCCTGAAGAACTTTAGAGGCTAATAAAGATACTCTTACTGAAAGATGAACTAGATAAGAAAATAAGCTCTTGCCGTGAAGACCATATCATGGAAAGAAACAGAACCCCTACAGGATCACACTACAATAACTATTTTCAAAAGATATCCAGCATTTCAATTGATTTCTACGGACTAATCCATCTAATAAATGCT
Source organism: Asparagus setaceus (assembly GCA_012295165.1). Lineage (NCBI taxonomy): Eukaryota > Viridiplantae > Streptophyta > Magnoliopsida > Asparagales > Asparagaceae > Asparagus > Asparagus setaceus. Next base: position 15,033,647 of record CM022705.1, read on the forward strand.
AACTTACATAAATGATACATAATAAAATTCCAACGAGAGCATACCTGAACAAATATCACATTTATCAGCTCATGGGCACTGCCAGCTTCATCCACTACAAACAATCGCGCACACTCACTCACCTAATTGCCAAAATTAAGGAAAAATAAGAACAAAAATCAATCCAGAAATCACTAAGAAAGCAAATGTGAATCAGTCTTTCACCAATTTCACAGCAGCCAATCTCACGAGCTCATCCTCATCCCTCAAAAGCTCAACCCCACGATCATAAACACACTTCAAATTCAACCCATCTCTCTTCAACAGCCCAACAAGTGCCCTAATTGCTGAATTTCTCACCGATGGATAAATATCTGTCGAAAGACCCAACAACACTCTCATCATAAGCTCAGGCCTCAGCACATCCAATTTCGAGCCCAAAATCTCAACAATCCTCAACCGAACCGACACGATCGGGCTCGAAGCAAGTGATATCACAAGCTCCTCATCCAACAAATCGTAGTCCCCCAAAGAATCAAGAACAGCAAGGGCATCCGCTGCGATTACATCATCGCCGTTTAAAAACGGCCGGATCACTTGAATCGCCAAAGGGACGAGGGATCGGTGGACAGAGGCGGCGTCACCGATGACCTTGGTAACGTGGCGGGCGAAGGACGAGTCCTGGCGGCCGGAGTCTAGGGTTTGGATTAGGGTTTTTGTGGCGGAATCGAGAGTGGAAGGGGAGGAGTTAGGGTTTGTGAGAAGGGATCGGGCTAGGGTTAGGGTTTTGAGATCGTTGGAGGGGAGGGGGGTTAGGGTTTGGAGTTTTTTGAGGAGGAGCTGCTCCATTGTAGGGAATTAAAAATGGGATTGTTGGCGGGAGGAAGAAGAAAACGGAGATCGAGAGTGGGTTTGGGTCGCGTGTATATCGGAGCTTTATCTTGTTGTCGGGTCTGTATTCTTATGTCGGATTTGTACCCGATAACCTATAACCCAACGTAGGTGATATTAGGGGATTTTTTCCCTCCATTATCTTAACTTTCTCCTCATTAACTATCTCAAATAATAATTTCCTAAATAATAATAATGTATCTCGCATCTTCCCTTTACTCACACTAGTGTCCCGTGCAAAGCGGCTTCATTTTTTTGAATTTACTGTTCATGATACAGTAAATACTATAGCATAAACAATAAATTCACCTTTTTATGTAATAGGGATACAACGATTTACTATAATAAATTCATCTTTTTTTATGTAATAGGGATACAACGATTTACTGTTTTTGTTACTGTAATTTTGATGTAGTATGAACAATTAATCGTTGGATCCTCCTATTAATATAGAGGAGTAGATTGCCCCCCAACAAGCCCCAATTGTCACCTACTCTTTGCAATACATTCCGGTGAGAATCCAAAACCCGAAAACGCAAATTGTAAGATCCGACCCGAATCCAATCTCCATCTTGCCTGAGAATCCTCAGCCAGTGGAAAAGAGAGGAAGCGGGCCAAAATCAGAGAATGAGGTCCTGGGTTCGAATTTCCCACTTCCATTCCCCCTCCTTCGCTCTCCCTCTCCCTCTCTCTTCCTCCCTCCGCTGCAAAATCTCTTCCTCTACTGCTTCCTCCCAAAAGGTAAAACCCTAAAATTTAGGGTTTAATCTCTATGTAAATAAAAATCACCATTTTTTTTAATTACAAAATCTGCAGGATTGGCGTCGACTGTACAAAGAGTGCGATGAGTTCTTACCTTGGCTGCGACAGAAAACGGGATGCGAGATATCGTCAGTGCTGTCAGTTGGATTTTCGAGCCATGGGAGGTTAGTTTATGTTAATTTTGTTTGTATGCTCAGTTAATGCATGGAGTTAAATGAAAAGATTGTGTATTTACTAGTAATCATGGATTAAATTTCTGTGCACAGAATGAATTCTGTTACGGGGAACCCGAATCTCGTAATATTCAACAATTGACTCTCTATTTAGTCAATGTGGATTAAATGGACCCTAACGTGAACCAAATTTGCAGAAAATACCATTTTTCTATCTTTAAGATCTTTATCGATGCGTGTTGTTAAAGGGTTTTGATACGATTATACATGGCATAGATATGCATTAAATCCTGGAATTACCGGAAGCCATAGATATTGATTGATCCAATGCCTTCCAACTCGAACTTTTTCTTTTTCTTTTTTTCTTTCTAGAGAGGAACTCAGATATAGGTTTTACTCATCAAAGAAAGGGCCAAGAGCTCTATGTAATTTCTTTTTTATACCTTTTCTCTCTTCCATTGAAAGAGTATATGACTGTGTATAGATGGAAAACTCACAAACTTACATGCATACCATGCCCATCTTTCAGAAAGTTATCATGACTGCAACCTGCTACTATATGGGCTAAGTAATGTGGAGCTATGCTTAGTGTGTTGATTTTCTTGTTGGATGAATTTTAAACCAACAAAGTTTCTGAATATATGATAGCTTGTTGATGGATAGTCACTCACTGGTAGATTTCACTCATCAAGAAAGACCAAAGGCTTTATGTTGTTTCTTTTTATGTATTCTCTGTCGAAGGAGAATTTGACTGAGTACGGATGGAAACTCACCACCTTACATATGTGCCATGCCCATTTTCTTGAAGTTATCATATCTGCAGCACACTGTCATACAGGGGTGTTTGTTTGCATGCCAATGAAAAAATGAAAGTGGGAAAGTGATGCACTTTTAACACTTTATTTATTTGTTTGAATGCAAACAATTGTGAAAGTGAAATGCAAAAAAGTTGCCACGTAGGATTTAATGCAAATTTTACTTTCCCTGAAAAATTGGTGTAGTCATTATATGAAAATGAAAAATGTGGGGACAAATTTTAATTAAATGACATTAGCTATATTTATTAATAAATCCTATTTTGCCACATCATCTTCACTTTTGCATTTTCACCAATTATGTGTTTTATCAAACAAACATTCATTTCACTTGCATGATGAGGTAGATGTGAAAGTCATTTGTAAAAAAGAAGTAACTTTCAAACTTTCAATTCACTTTCAACTTGCCAAACATTCCCATGTGCTAATTAATGTGGATTCTCATTTCTTTAGAAGTTATCATAACTGCACTGCAACATAGTACTATACGGGCTTAGTAATGTGGAACCAGTGCCAATGTGTTGATGTTTTTATTGGATGAATCCAATACCAATGTTGTTTCTGCAATCTGATTGATTATTAGGAAATGATGTTATTGATTGTGATTATTGACTGTTGAGGGTAGGTAAATGTAGACAATGTCAGCCAAAATAGGGAAGTCCCTTCTGAACTGATGTATGGACATGTGCAATGTCGGTGAAAGACAGGCCTATGGAGGATGCAGTAGATTTGGGTTAGGTATAGATAAGGAACGAAATGAGATAACTTGTCTGGAATCCAACAGATCCATATGCTGGCCTTGTATCGGTGTATATGAGATAGCTTCATAAGATTGTTGCATTATGATAAACTGATTATTTTTACATAAAATCATTTAAAGCTTTCTCATGAAGTTTCTTGTTTTTTGGCTTCAGGTCTTTGTTTGCATCAAAACCAATTCAAGCTGGCGACTGCATACTGAAGGTTCCCTACAGCGCTGTATGTCTTCCCCGTCTCTCTCTTGTTTTCTGTGTATCGGATGCTTAAGTTATAGTGATTTAAAATTTGGAAGTGCCATCATGCTAAGACCTTGTGCATATTGCAGCATCTTATGACCGAGACAATCCAATCAGAAATTGACTCTCTTCTTGTTGATGTTGCTGATAATATATCCAGACTTGCTGTAATTCTTCTAGCTGAGAAGAAACTTGGTCAGGTAAATGCCAGGTCCTATCTATTTACTTCAATATGTCAAATGTAACTGATGTAAAATTTAAGCAATTGTATCCTTAATTTTGAAGGGATATTGGCTGTGTAGTGCCATGGATGAAGCTATAATATCGAATCACACAGAAAGTGACATATTCTTTCTCTGCAGGATTCTGAATGGGCTCCTTATATCAACAGTCTTCCTCATGTCCGTGAGATGCATAACACGGTATTTATGTGTGGTTTTATGAAAATTTCTCTTACATTTCTTGGTAAATAGGAGTATTTAAATCTTCATGCATGCAACTTAATTCAGCAGTGATTGGAAGCCTGAAATATGACTTTTGATCCATTCTCGTTTGGTTGTTTCCAAATTAACAATTGTTTTTGTCTGTTTGTTGTAATGTGAACCTTTGTTTCCATTAATTCATTCTGACACATGCTTACTTCATTGTCTGAAAGGCTTTATGCATGGGTTAAAGGCTTCCTTCTTCCAACCCAAAGGTCTAGGGAAAGCTCTTTGTTGTTGTTGTTGTTGCCTGTTATTGTTGTCAAGAATATTGTAGCCTCCTGACACTACAAGCTTATGTTTGACTTTCTCATATAAGTTTGTCAGAGTAATTTTTTTGTATGTTAGTTTCTTTTTTCTCCACAATATAATCAGAATTAAATTTTTGGATCCTAGTGTAACGCATCAGTATTCTTCTAGGAAATATTCGAATATCAACTTCAAGTACCCTCTTTTATTTTGAATTTCCAAGTTAGGTCCTTTTATTGGTAGATTTATTTAGTTCTTTATAGTCTTAAATAGGCAAAACGATTTTGTTATCATTCCAGATGTTTTGGAGTGAAGAAGAATTGAATATGGTTCAAGCAAGCTCAATTTACCAGGAGATTATCGATCAGAAAGCCCACTTAGAAAAGGAGTTCTTGGCACTTAAACCAGTAAGCACTTCTCTCCCTGATCAATTATTTGAACTGCTACTTGAATCTTGATCATATGGAATTATATTGCAGATAGGTGTAGTACATGGATGCTTGACTGTTTCTAGTTTTAGTAGTTGTTTTTTAGAAATATAAGGTTTTGAAAAAGAATTTTAGCCATGGGCCCAAATAAGATGGTGCTTCCTTTTTCTTGGTATAAATTTAAAGTCTATTAGCAAGCCATCTACATGAACACACTTCTTTTCTTTTCCTTCCCATCAGATTATCTGTAGATTATATCTTTCATCTTTCCTTTCTTTAAATGGGGCATCCTCAGGGTAAATTACACATTAAAAAAGATGTTGAAAAGAACGAAACTTATACCTTTACATGCTGATTTTTTTTCAAGGGCATAAAGTGTTGCATAGATGCTTAAAATAATGAAAATGTCGAGGATAAGTTTGCTAAATTGGTTTCTTCAAAGTCTTACATTCTAAGAGAGCTGCAACTTTCTTCTCCTTGTTTCTTTTCATGCATTAACTCCCCCAATTATCAGTTCACAGACTCACAAGCACAACACACGCACACGCACACACAAGTGAAAGTCTTAGTGTTACTTTATAGTGGTATTGTATTCACTCAATTTGATGAGTTAATACTGGTGCAAAAATAATTCAAAAGATGCAAAAGATTGTATTTGTTGCAAGTCAGATTCTTGTCTGTATGCTAACATTGTTTCCTGCCAATGCCATTATATTCTTTTACATGGTGTGTCATACCATAGATAATAGTGGTACGCGTGTTGTTTTCGCCTATATCATTTTCAGAAGTATGTGACTTTTTTAATGTTAATAAAGACTTCCTGTTTCTATTAGGTTCTGGATCGTTGGCGCCAAAATATTGGGGATATTAAATTGGAGGATTTCATGCATGCATGTGCACTGAGTATGTGTCACATATACTATGTATACCTAGTATAGTTCCTCTCTTTACTGTCAAGTATATACAGGTCCATTATCTTCGATATTTATTGTCTCTTTGCAAGCTTCTTTCTATGCTCTTTGTTTATGTAGAGGTCATTTTCATTTTCATTTTCTCTTTTAAGTTTGTTTTTCTTTTTGAAATCACTGATGTTAAGTGTGTCACTTGATTATTGCTGTAGGTTCCTTGTTTTGAATATTAACCTTCTAATTACTAGCTGATCCCCATAAATTCGGCATAAAGGCTTCGTTGATGCTATTATTTTGACATGGACCTTTAGTTTCGTCTATACCGGTCAGTTTGGCATTGAAAAAGTTGTTTTCCTCAGCTTGTTGCTGGATTTATTATTTATTTGATTAACATTATTGGATTTCATGGCATACTTTCAATTCCACCTATGCTTTCTCTTCACTGTGGGTTTATATAGAACATATAAGTGAGGCACCAAATAAAGAATTCAGGTGCTGTGCAGATTATATTTATATATTTCACTGGTATAAGTCTGTTGGAATCAGTCACAATGTTACAACAACCTGATGAAACATTTCTTAGTGACCATAGACATTTGACAATGGACAGGAATCAGTTGTTCCATATGGTCTTCTTTTTGCTCAATGCTTACTGATATTCAGGAGGCGGCCCCTTATTGTTGCTTTCTGACAATAATCTTGATGCTACCATATAAGATATGAATCACAGCTCTTGCTATTGGTAAATTAATATTGGGGAAAGTTCATTAATGCAATTTAAAGTGAGGATATCTGTTCACTTGTAATGATAGTAGAATTAAAAGACAAGATCTAATAAGCAGTTTAGTAGTTTTCTTACTTGCCTCTTGTTTGTTGTTATCATCATCATCTACAACTTCTAATAAAAGATTGAGTCTTCACAGGCTTCCTGGACAAATGAACCAATTTTTTACGATAACCTACAAGAAAAAGGGAAAAAAAAAGTTGAAGGGCCACCTAGCCTAAAAGAAGAATAGCAAATCTGTTTTTTTTTTGTGTTGAAATTTTTTCTACAAATATTCAAAGCTGAATGAAGAAAAAAGGATTCATTGTGTACCAAAATTTTTGAGGAAAAGGCTTTCTTGTGCTTCTTTTTTTTGTTGTTGTTGTTGTTGTTGTTGTTGTCGTCGTCCCTATAAGTCTAGTTCCAACAACTTGCAACTCCTATGAGCTATGTACCTGGGTACTTCTATCATGAAGCCGTGCCAGTACCGGACACGTCCCCGTACCCAAACTTCATGGACACTCCTTGGGTATATGCATGCATTCATTCAGACATGTGCTCAATTTTGTGATATATGTTTTAATCTAAAACACTTGTCATACGCTTCTTGGACGTATATCCTACACTTCATGCCCATTTCTTGAAACTCATTAGGCATGGGTCGGGTTTGTTTCAGCCCGTATTCGAGTTAAAAATTATGATTTAAAAGGGTGGCTTGGGTGTCTAGTTAAAAAACAAGCAGTTTTCAATTTATAATAGTCAACATAATAAAAGAAGCTTAAAAATATGATAGGAATTTAAGTTCAAATAGCACATGAATTGAAAAGTATAATGATCTCATGTGAATTATTAATTTCAATATATACATGTAGCCGTGTCCCCGTACCCTACGATTCAAAGATTTGTCGTGTCCCGCACCCATACCCGCACTAGTACCGGTACCCATATCCGTTTCCATGCAACTAAGCCTATGAGTTTCGGCAAACCTTACGTGCTTCTGATGCTTCTCTACCCTGATTATGTTTTGCTGCCCCCTCCATTGAACCCGAAGAATAGGCATACTGGAGAATCTATTACACTCACTTCACTGTCATTATGTATTTTAGCTACTTAATTATCTTTGGCTCTGGCTATGGCATTGTTGTCTGATCTTGGTCCACACCGAGACAGGTCTCTGCCTTACCAATCATCACTTTCTTCTGGATCACTTTTGAATACGAGGGGTTACTTTGTGGTTTATTCATGGGTATGTTTAATCAAAAGGCACTACCTTTGTACTTTGGTATTTTCATGTATGTTTGTTGTTTCCAAAATCAGTTGACACAATTTAATGTATTCTATGACAGTGACTATATGAAATCTTTGCAGTTATATCTCGAGCATGGAGAACTTCAAAGGGCATATCTTTGGTATGTTTGTTGTATCGTGTTTTATTCATTGCGTGGAGTTCTTCCTTGGGACTAAACTTTAATGCATGGTTGCTTGCTTGCTTTGACTTGTAAAGTAGATTTTAGATCCCATTTGCAGATTTCCTAAATCATGATGGGATTTCAGAGGCCGTGTTGCTAAGTGATGATATTAAAGAAACATCAGAGGTACTTCCTTCTTTTGTCTTGTAAGAAATGATTATAAGATTTGATCTCTTGTATTAGCTTAGCGTCTGTTATGTTTCTATTTGTTTGGGAATGTAACTGAAAAAAAATTGAATGATAGACTATTTGTTTTGGAATGTAACTGAAAAAAATTGAATGATAGAAGATGATTTAGACATTTGCAACATAGAGACATCTTGCTTCCTCCCAGATTTTACATCAATAGTGTTCAAGTTCTAGTCACTAGAGAGAACTTCACCTCCTTTTTACATACTACAATCATCAAACAAGAAATTCATACTTACATATGAACAATTGTCAAACGAAATTCCCAATTACATTCACTCTCAAACACCAATGACACCCTTACACCATTCCAAAGTTCATTTAACAAGTCCGATAGGTTCACCAATTTTCCCTCCATTCTCGACAACAATTCTCCTTCATTAGCAATGTTCACCGTAAGGTAACTGCTTAACATACTCCAAAACATGTTGAAACTATTACCACTTATGTGTCATATAGCAGAGTAGCCATGTAGAGCAAAACCTCATCACATCATCACTTCAAAGTTGTTCACGCTGAAAATAGAAAGATTTATATTCAGATTCAAATTCAATTCTTTTTGAAATCAGATCCATGACTGTCCCAAATTGCTATTCCCTCATATTCCTAAATCTTTCCACTCTTATCAACCTTACATTAGAAAAAGGGCAGCCAGAACCAGAAGGCTTTGAGGAGGTTGGATGTCAGCAGCCTCACTCCCATATGAGTTGTATGAAAGTAATGGTCTCCAACTAGTGATTAGATATTAATATAATAGTATTAAATTCAATTCCAATTTGCTGCCATAATGTTCTCATATTCCGTCCTTTTCGTTACAGTCTATCGTAGTACTTGATTTTTGAGTAGGCTTATTCAGTTAAGAGTACATGTCAACATGACAGTGCATCTGTCAGTATTAATTATCACCTGCAGCTACTATGCAAGATGTGGGAGTGGGAACACATGCTGTTTACTTCTTGGCATCATATATTCTTTAGACTCAAATGTAATTCTCTATAGCAAATCAATCATTTTGGAGATTATTTGCCCCAATCTGGGAGAAGTTGGAGGCTACTAAGTGGTCTTTAGTCTTTAGGATTATAAATCTCTTCTCTTCTCCATAGTTTCCTCTGAAAGAATTTGGTAATAAGGGAGGGCGTCAAATCAACGATTGTTCATAAAAATTCCGTTAAAATTTTCATGGAGTGTTGCTTTAAAGACAACCCAATTTTGATGGGAAAAGGTTAGATGATGAGTTGTTCAAGAAGAAGAGGGTTGAATCTTTTCAAATTAAAAGGTTAGTTGTATTCAATCACTCATGAACTGTTGGATGCATTTGCATTTCTTAATGGAAAACAACTTGGGGGTTTTTCAGAGTGTAGAATCGTTTGCACAGAAGGGGACACCAAGAATGACGTTAACCAGATCAAGATCAGGAGAAAAAATTTGGCTTGTGAGGTGTTTGTTATTTGAAAGCCAACTTAGCTGCTAATCCTTTTGCACTATTCAGTTCATTTCCATGGAGAAAAACTTTCTTACAACATGTCATAACGAATTGTCAAGCTTCCTCTTCAAATTAATTTTTGGATTTTCTTAAGATTTCTCATCAATTGTTTGAGAATCTTTATATTTCCATTTGGGATTTGCTTGCAGAATGAGATGCTTTGACAGTTGCTCTATAAAATAGGCACACTAGAAAGAAAGACCCATTCTCCTCTTCTCATCCTTTTAACTGTTGTTAATAGTGAATATGGATGATCTAATATAAGCTTGCAGTAAGAGATATTCTTTCTTGGTCTGCTAATTATGAATATGGTATCTAGTCTAGAAGTTATGAACTACTTTATTCTTTTTTATGTGTTTCATACTATTTTAGTCAAATTAAATCACATGGTTTATGGTTTGCGACTCCACCTGAGCAATCTCTAGACAAGAGTCTTCTGCCTGAAGGACTAACACGTTTAACATGATTTTTTTGTGTACTTTGGAAGGATATTTAATGACGATAGGTTCTTCAAGAGTTTGGGTTAATGGGTGGTTCTTTGAAGGCTCAATACTTGTTTCCTTTCCTCTGGCAATTACATTACCTGTAAAATGTTATTTCAATGTCCATCACCTGTTTATTTTGCTTGATTAGAGTGGGTGAAACGCAGCAGTATGAGTGACTATCTTTTCCTGATCTGTGAAGATATCCTATGCAGGTAATTGCTGATCGGGATTATGCTGTGGGCGAACAGGTCAGATATATGAGTTTATCTTTCTTGAAATCTCTCCATACTTACTATATAATATTGGCGAGAAAATCTCTAAAGTGGTGATCATTAGGATTAATCAGGTTAATCAGGAATTTTGTGTGCGTCTGTGTTTTGTTTTTGTTTTGTTTTGTTTTTTTTTTTTTGGGGTGGGGGCAGGGATGAAGGTACAACACTGCTTCTTTTCTTCCGAGTATAAGCTTTCCTTCAACAAAATCACAATGCCCTTTAGTGGATCTTCTGTCACTTGATGACCCTGTCCAATTTTCTTCTGAAAATCTAGCTATTATAATCACATTTTGAAGACAAGACTCCCCAAGTACCCTTCAGGCATCGAAGTGTATAACATACAACATTCTAATGACTCATTTACTAATAACCGGATCTGGCTGATTCCTCTTAGATGGTTCAATTTTCTCACAGATCTTCTGTAGTGTCCTAGACATTCCAAGAGCTCTCCTTGATTCGAAACAGTTTGGAATTTGAATCCCTTGGAGCATCTAGTATCTGATATCCCATTAAAGCCAGTTTCTGAAAAATATATCTGGCCAGTTTCTGAAAAATATATCTGACACATACTTCTGAGCTATCCTCAAACTGATGGTATTTTACGAAGCTTCTAGTTACTTGGAAGTTACATGAATTTATTGAAAAGAACTAAGGTGTAAATAGGTTCAGAACTGTATCACTGCACTGCTCGCTGCAAGGGTTCTGTGTGAAGTACAGTTGAGTATATTAACTGGGAACAAAAAACATAATCACTTGAGAGGAATCCAGTTACAAAAGATGGTTTTGCTGCTTATTGTTAATTTTTGGAGTATCTTCTTCAATTGTACACAGATTGAGATCTACAAGTACAAATCACAACATTGTTAAATACCCGAAAAAGGTCTTAAAAGTATGAAGTAATATATAAAATATATTGATGTCCTACATACAGTTTATGTATGGGAGTGCTAATTTACATAATTTATGTAATTTACTTGAGAAAATTTTACATGGTTAAACTTCTTATGTTTGATGGTATGATCAGGTACTTTTATCATAAAACTGTTAATGATTGACATTTTCTCATTTCAGGTTCTAATAAGATATGGGAAGTTTCCAAATGCCACACTGATGTTGGATTTTGGCTTTACTCATCCGTACAATATCCATGATCAGGTCAAATCATGAATCCCTTCAAAAGTTTTTTTTTACATGTATTAGCAGGCCTAATAAGACAAAGCTGATCTAGTTTGTTACAACTTTTAATATGCCTTCCTCCTTAAGTCTGAATTTGCTTAAATAATCTTGTCCCTTCGCAATTGATGCAATTCATTTTGGTTAAAAAATACTTCTTTGCTCATCGGAACTAAATTTAGCTGATGCGGCCTTGTTCTTGATGAAAACCAACTTGCACATTTGTTTAAGTGACTTGTTCCTTGCAATCACATGTTAGGAGTCTTTTTAATTTTTATTCGAAAAAATAGGAATACTAAATGGTCAGAATATTCATATAGGCTCTATTTGGTAACGGGTTAGTAGAAGGGTTAAGGGGGTTTAACCCCTCATTAATCCCCCAAGCAACAAAAATCATCAATGGGTTAACTAACCCGCACGTGATGGTTTCACTCCAAGTTAACCCGTCATTCGACAGGTTAACAATTCCGTGTGAGGAGGCGATTTAAGAATTACTTTGTCTCCTTGCGCAAGATAGTTGGAGTCAATCTGAAAAAAAAATCTTAGAAGACTTGAGTTGATAGATGGAAAGATGTTGGGCGGAGGGTTAGGTATTATTTGCATAAATATTTCAGTCTCAGTGAGTTAATAAAGGCTAAGGTACCTTACAAAATTAAAAGCAGGAGTAGAATGAGTTGATAAAGACTAAGATACCTTACAAAATTAAAAGCAGCAGTAGAATGAGTTGATAAAGTCTAAGATACCTCACATAAATGTTTATAACATATAACTAAATACATTTGACCAACCATATGTTGGAGCAGAACATTATCAAATATAAAATTTTAAATGGTTCTAGGGTTTCAGGGTATTATATGCTATTGATGTTTCTATTGTTTTCAGTGGATCAATTTTCATTTCCAGTAGTTACTCATTTATAAGTTTAGAGAAAGATTTTTGTAATCACAAGTTTGGACGGTAAAAATCTATGATTAAGTGAAGAAGTATGTCATTGTATCAAGAAAGGGTTAAAAATAAATCTAGTTAATTGATGTTGAAATGCTTTATTTTAGTCTTATAAATTGATCTTGATTTATAATTAGTGTAAGTGTGAATGAAGTTGACTATTTTCCTATCCATTAGTTTGAGTAGGGGAAAAATGTTTTCTGTTATTACTAGGACTTTTCGATCTAATACTTTAGTATGTTTAACTAATATATGCTAATCACTGTCTTTTTGGATTATAGTTTAGAAGGATGCATATTCTAGCTGAATTTATTGTAATACAATAATTATTATGAAAATCTCCTACTTTTAATAAGGTTAAAATTAGTATTTTTAAAAAAGTTAGATGATTTTTTTTAAATGTGGGTTATAGCACATGAAAATGGTGAAATGTTTAGAAAATAAAATTTAATTGCCATTGGGTGGAAGCGATAAAAATGGACAAAAATCGTGGGTTATAGCCCATGATAATTGTGAATTCAAGTATGCTAATTAATTGTCATTGGATAGAAACATATGAAAATGGAGTACATGAAAATGGAAATAAAATTTAATTGTCATTGGGTTGAAACTACAAGACATGGGCAAAAATTATGGATTATTGCTCATGAAAATTGAGAATTTTGAAGTACTCAATTATTTACCACTGGATCGAAACAGATGAATATAGACAAAATTATTGGTTATAGTCTATAAAAATGGTGAATTTTAAGGAAAACAATCTTAATTCTCATCGGGTTGAAACGATCAAAATGCAAAAAAAAAAGTCGGTTATAACTGATGAAAATCGCGAAATTTGAAGTAAGTTAATTAATAGCCATTAGATTGAAACATATGAAAATGGACAAAATTGTGGATTATAGTCCATGAAATTAGTGAATCTTAAGAAAAGAAAACTTAATTGCCATGGGGTTGAAACATATGAAAATGAAAAAAATAAATGGGTTGTAGCTCATGAAAATTGTGAAGTTTGAAGTTCGCCAATTATTTCCATTGGGTTGAAACATATGAAAATGGACAAAAATTATGGGTTATAGCACATGATAATGGTGAATTTTGAGGAAATAAAATTTAATTGCTATTGGGTCTAAACGATAAAAAAATATCAAAAATCATGGGTTATCGCCTATGAAAATTGTAAACTTTGAAATATGCTAATTAATTGTCATTGGGCCACAACAGATGAAAATGGGCGAACTTGTGGGCTATTATTCATGAAAATGGTAAATTTTGAGGAAAGAAAATTTTATTAATATTGGGTAAAAACTACTGAAAATGGACAAAAATCGTGGATTATATAACCTATGAAAATTGAGAATTTTGAAGTATTCTAATTATTGGCCATTGTGTCGAAATGGATGAATAATGGACAATTGTTGGTTATAGTCCGTAAAAATGCTGAATTAAGGAAATAAAACCTAATTCTCATCGGATCGAAACATATTAAAATGGACAAAATGTGAGTTATAATATATGAATGGTGAATGTTGAGGAAAGAAAACTTAATTACCATTGGGCCAAAATAACTGAAAATGGATAAAATTTGTGGGTAATATAGGCCACGAAAACTACTTAGTTTGAAGGACGCCAATTTATCGTTATTGGGTTAAAATATATGAAATAGAACAAAATTGTAAGTTATTGCCTGTGAAAATCGTTAATTTTATGTTAAGGAAACTTTATTGCCATTGGATCGAAATAGATGAAAATGGACATAAGTCATGGGTTATATAGCCCATTAAAATTGCGAATTTTGAAGTCTGCCAATTAATTGCCATTGGGTTGAAATAGATGAAAATGGACAAACTTGTGGGTTATAGTCCATGAAAATAATGAATTTTGAGTAAAGGAAACTTAATTACGATTGGCCGAAATAACCGAAAATGGACAAAAATCATGGGTGGCCCATGAAAACTGCAAGTTTTAAAGTACGCCAATTAATTGCAATTGGATCAAAACAAATAAAAATGGTTAACATTGTGAGTTACAGTTGATAAAAATTGTGAATTTTGCGAAAAGAAAACTAAATTGTCAATGTATTGAAATAATCGAAAATGGACAAAAATCGTAATTTATAGCCCATGAAAGTTGCGAAAATTGAAGTATGCTAATTATTTACCATTGAGTCGAAACAGATGAAAATGCACAAAATTCGTGGGTTAGCATATGAAGATAGTGAATTTTGAGGAAAGAAAACTTAACTGCCAGTGGGTCGAATTGATCAAAATGGATAAAAGCTGTGGGATATAGCCCATAAAAATTGCAAGATTTGAAGTACGCCAATTAATTATCATTGGATCGAAATAGATGAAAATGGACATAAGTCATGGGTTATATAGCCCATTAAAATTGCGAATTTTGAAGTCTGCCAATTAATTGCCATTGGGTTGAAATAGATGAAAATGGACAAACTTGTGGGTTATAGTCCATGAAAATAATGAATTTTGAGTAAAGGAAACTTAATTACGATTGGCCGAAATAACCGAAAATGGACAAAAATCATGGGTGGCCCATGAAAACTGCAAGTTTTAAAGTACGCCAATTAATTGCAATTGGATCAAAACAAATAAAAATGGTTAACATTGTGAGTTACAGTTGATAAAAATTGTGAATTTTGCGAAAAGAAAACTAAATTGTCAATGTATTGAAATAATCGAAAATGGACAAAAATCGTAATTTATAGCCCATGAAAGTTGCGAAAATTGAAGTATGCTAATTATTTACCATTGAGTCGAAACAGATGAAAATGCACAAAATTCGTGGGTTAGCATATGAAGATAGTGAATTTTGAGGAAAGAAAACTTAATTACCATTGAGTCGAAATAGATGAAAATGGACATAAGTCATGGGTTATATAGCCCATTAAAATTGCAAGATTTGAAGTACGCCAATTAATTATCATTGGATCGAAATAGATGAAAATGGAGAAAATGGTGGATTATAGTCCATGAAAATAATGAATTTTAAGGAACGAAAACTTAATTGCCGTTGGGTCAAAATAGATGAATTGAAGAAAAAAATCATGGATTATATATCCTATGAAACTTGTGAATTTTTTATGTACGCCAATTATTGTCCTTGTGTCGAAACAGATAACAATGGACAAAAAATGTGGTTACAGTTCAGGAAAATGGTGAATTTTGAGGAAATAAAATTAATTTCCATTGGTTGGAAATAATAATTTATCATTGAGTCGAAATAGATGAAAATGGAAAATATTGTGAGTTATGGCCCATAAAAATGGTGAGTTTTGCCATTGGGCTGAAACTATCGAAAATGGACAAAATCGTGGGTATATAGCCCATGAGAATTACGAATTCTGAAGTACGCCAACTAATTGCAATTTGATCGAAACAGATGAAAATGGACAAAATTGAGAGTTATACTTATAGCCTATAAAAATCGTGAATTTTATGGAAAGAAAACTAAATTGCCATTGTGTTAAAACGACCGAAAATGGACAAATATCGGAGGTTATAGTCTATGAAAATTATGAATTTTAAAGTATGTCACTTATTTACCATTGAAACAAAACAGTTGAAAATGTAAAAAAATTCATGGGTTAGCACATTTAAATGGTATATTTTGAAGAAAGAAAATTTAATTTCCATTCGGTTCGAAATGATCAAAGTGGGCAAAATTTTGGGTTATAGTCCATGAAAATTTTAAATTCAGAAGTACACCAATTAATCGTCATTGGATCAAAACGGATGAAAATGGATAAATTGTGGGTTATAGTCTATGAAAATAGTGAATTTTAAGGAGGGAAAACATAATTGCAATTGAATCGAAACATGATAATTGCAAATTTTGAAGTACGCCAAATAATTATCCTTCGGTCAAAACATATGCAAATGGACAAAATTTGTGTTATAGCGCATGAAAATAGTGAATTTTGAGGAAATAGTATTTAATTGCCGTTGGGTCGAAACAATAAAAAGTGGACAGAAGCGTTTCTATGAAAATTGCCAATTTTGAAGTATGACAATTAATTGCCCTTAGGTCAATATAGATAAAAATCAACAAAAAATGTGGGTTATAGTACATGTAAATGGTGAATTTTGAGGAAACTAAATTTAATTGTCATTGGGTCGAAACTATAGAAAATGGATAAAATTGTAGGTTATAGCCAGTGAAAATTGAGAATTTTGAAGTAATCCAGTTTTTATCTATTGGATCGAAGCACATGAATATGAACAAAATTGGTGATTATAGGTCATGAAAATTGCGAATTTTGAAGTATGCTTATTAATTGTTGTATCAAAACCAATGAAAATGGACAAAATTATGGGGTTATAGTCCATGAAAATAGTGAATTTTAAGGAAAGAAAACTTAATTGCTGTTGGGTCGAAATAGATTAAAATGAACAAAAATCATGGGTTATAGCTCATGAAAATTGTGAATTTTGAAGTGCGATAATTAATTGCCATTGGGTCGATACAGATTAAAATGGACAAACCTTGAGTTATAGCACATGAAAATGGTTAATTTTGCGGAATTAAAATTTAATTACCATTGAGTCTAAACTATCAAAATGGACAAAAATCAGAGGTTGCCCATGAAAATTGTGAATTTTGTAATATGCCAATTAATTGCCATTGGATCGAAACAAATAAAAATTGACAAAATTGTAAGTTATAGTTAATGAAAATTGGCAAAGATTGTGAGTTATATCCCACGAAAAATGCTAATTTTATGGAAAGAAATCTTAATTGCCATTAAGTCGAAATGTTCAAAAAAGGACAAAAATTATGGGTTTTAGTCAATGAAAATTGTGAATTTTGAAATATGCCAATTAATTGCCATCAAGTCAAAACGGATGATAATGAACAAAATTTTGGGTTATAGCTCATGAAAATGTTGCTTTCTAAGGAAAGAAAATTTAATTGCCATTAGGTTGAAATAGATAAAAATGGACAAAATTTGTAGGTTATAGCCCATGAAAATTGCGAATTTTGAAATATGCCAATAAATTGCCATTAGGCTGAAACAGAAAAAATGGACAAAATTGTGAGTTATAGTCTATGAAAAATGGTGAACTTTTAGGAAAGAAAACTTAATCTCTTTTGGGCCCGAGAATGAACAAAAATCATGGGTTATAGCCCATGAAAATTCCAAATTTGAAGTATGCCAATTACTTGCCATTGGGTCAAAACAAATAAAAATAAACCAAATTGTGAGTTACAGACTTACATCCCATGAAAATAGTGAATGTTGAGGAAAGAAAACTTATTGCCATTGGACCGAAACAGTCAAAATGGTCAAAAATCGTGGGTTAAACCCTTCTTTATTTACCAAACATCAAAAATTTAATCCTTCATGTTTACTATACAATCCAAACGGAATTAATTTTTTTTAACCCCTTATGATGGATTAACTAATTTAACTCTTCTCTTAACCCCTTGCCAAACAACACCATGTGGATTTTCGTTGGAGAGTTCTCAATCATGAATGAGAATTGTTGAGAACTTTGTAGGTTTGAGTTGTTAATTCATCAAATCAGTCACACATCAGAAAACTAGTTGTAATCATATTCATGTGAAATGTCAACCATTGCTACCGTAGTTATCTTTTGGCACATTTGATTTCACTAGTGGCATTTCACATGTAGCAGGATGGGATATGGCCTTAACAAGGATATGTGGTAAACAAGAAGAAAATTTCTAGTGTATCAGAGGAAGGCATGAGAACAGCAATCTAGAAAGGATAATTAGGTTGCATTCACCTGCCCTAGAGAAAAGAACGTCAATGTCCATGGATTTTGATTAAGAACTTCGAGATTGGCTACAAAGCAGCAAAAAGCTATTCAGTTTTTTTATTGTTTAATGGTATTAATTGCTAATAGGTGTGCTTTGTTGATGTAAACCTGCAAGATACTTGTGTTCTCTAAAATCTATTGATGCTTGAAACTTTCATCTGCTTTTTTCTATGCGCTTTTGCTTTTCTTTCGCAAATCTTTAGGATTTTCTTTTTCATAAACATTTTCCTTCGACACATTTCTGACACTTCTCATTACACATCTGAAGTGAATTTTCTACTGAATGATAAAATATTCTATGGATTATAAGCAGAGGAGGAAAGTTAGTAAGTGTCATTTCATTCGTGGAATGTTCTAGTTATGTATATATGAACCTCTATACTTTTTAACTTTGCTAAAAGGTGTCACCATGATTGAAAGAGTATCCACAAATTTCAGGTTCAGATATGGATGGACTTACCAAAGCATGATCCTTTGTATTCGTCAAAATTAGGAATTCTTACTAAACACTGGTTTCCTTCAAGCCCACAGGCCAATGATCTCAATTCTTCAGGGTGTTCCTTCTTAATCAGGTTTGTATTAATTATTCTACTAGATTCTTAAATTCTAGTCTTGTTGAGTGACATGTAGATTGCCAACCTGTTGGGCAGCGCACGACTGCATTAGATTTCATAAATTGGAAAAACTACATTGTTTATGTTCGAAGTATGATTGTTTGCATAACAAATACATAGGATTAACTCCTGTATGATATTTAACTGTCTTAGGTTGCTCCATGTGCAAGTAAATAGATAAAGCTTGCTCCACCACTTAACATGCCACATTTGCAGATTCATCATTACCAAACATTGTTATAATCTCTACTAGAAAAAAAAAACATATCTAGCATTGCAGGGAGATTAAATTCCCCATAAGACAATTAGACTTGGCTGGATGAATATAATATCTTGAAACATGTTCATTTTCAATATAGATGTAAACAACGAGTAATGATGGAACTATTTCAAGTAATTGAGATGAGCATTGAGCATATCCTTTTGCAAGATGGAGGAGTCATTTAGAGTTCTAAAAAATAGGAAGGAAAAAAAGAAAGGTAGATAATTTTATGAGTGACCAATGTCCTAAGCAGAATAGTAATTTGATTGTGATAAATTAATATTTTTTTCATGAAAGGAACATCTTATACCCATATTTCATGGCAAAAATGGGTATGGAAATAACAGGATGTTGGTATATACAGGTTTGTAGCATTGACCATCCAGTGAAGATTTGAATTCTTGAACTTTTGACAATCAATGGAGAAAATTTCCTCCCATGACAACTGATATCCATCATTCTTGCTTTTTTGTTTTCCTTTTCCATAAGTTAGGTACATTGTCAGTCATTTACTTAATAAAATTCACACGGAGCTTTATGTCACCAGGGAAGTCAAATCGCCTAAAGGCAAAGGGAAAGGCATTCCTCAAGCACTTCGTGCATATACTCGGATTTTGTCTATCACATCCCATGAAGGTTTTCGTTTCTTCTTTTCATCGCAAAGTTATTTTGGATGTTCTTCTAAGATAATAGGGTCTTCTTACAATTTGTTGATGGAATTCTCATCTCCAGAGCTGGAAGCTTTGGTAATTGAGGCTGCTGAGAATGATGGTCGACTCGCTAGGCGCCCCTTAAGAAACATAGAAAGTGAGATCCAGGCCCATTCTATCTTGCTGTCACAATTTACTCATTTGATTCAGGAACGTGATACTGCTGTAAAGGTAAAGCTCATATAGCTTTTGCAGTTTGTTACCAACTAGTGAAAGTAGGTCTTCAAAGTTCTGGTATTGCTGCCATTTTATGGCCCCTTAATAAAACGTAAACACTTCCTAAGAAACAGATAAAAGGACCCTCTCCTCAGAGAGGAAGGAAGAACACCAAGAAAGCATCAACTATTTTCCTATTGCAATGGTTTCATATGTATGGGTGCCTAAAATTTTCTAAAAAGGTACAGAACTTAACCAACAAATTTTGAATGCTTTAATGGTTCAATATTTAATTATTTCTTCCCTCATGCTTAAAACTTATTCATAACCATATCTACACCATCTGTTAATAATTTAAACGTATTTTTCTGTTTCTTATGGACTTTTTAATATATCGTAATTGGCCATTATGCCAGAGATATTAGTTTACCAAATATAATATTTTTATATAGTCCCTTATAGTATGAAGCCTACTCATTAACAATCCCTCTTGTTAAAACTTTAAATCCTTTATGAGCTCATGGAATATACTGGTAGCTGTTAACAACAAAAGATTTTGAGCAGTTTTCCCTTGTATTTTTATGCTCTTCAGATAGCAATTCTTTCTCTTCCTTCTCTCTAACTGAACACGTGCCCTTCTTCTTCCTTCATTCCCTACCATCTTCCCTTTTATATTATTTTCTTCAGATTGGAAAGGATTAGCCCCTGTATAAGAGAGAGCAACATGAAGAAACTCCAGTTCTTCTTCTTCTTTGATAACCAAGCCAAACCAACAATTTTAGCATTCAACCTGACATAATGCACAAATAAAGAACTGTATCCAATGATTCCAATCCGCCTTTCCCCCTTAGATCGCCAATGGCTCTCTTTCATCATTGATTCTCCTTGTCTGGCGGTTTCTGTTAGTTTGGGGCTAATCAATTATTAGAATAAGATGAAAACAGAAAGAAAAATAGTTGATATATGATAGTGAAGGATATTGGGTCCATGGCATAGAACCAGAGGTTAGAGAAGCAAATTAAAAACTTTTTTAATTTTTTTTTTATTTTTTGCCTATCAAGAATTGTTCCGTTTCATTCTCTTTGCTCCACTTGAATTTTTCATATCACATATCATTCATCTGAAGCTTCAATCTAGAATATGTGGCATAAAAATTATGAGGTGGAGAGAGTCCTCTGCATCGCAACTGGCTCATTGTAACCAACCAGTTATCCTGATCTAAAATGGATCTTCAAGCTAAATGAAATTGAAATAAATCAATCTGGTTTTATAATAACGAGAGTTGGAAAAAAAATGACTATGCTAGTTTAGTACGTGAATGGGAAACCAGGGAAAGTAATGCTTCTTGTGTTCCTAACTATAGTCAAGTGAATGTTTTGGCAGCCAACACGACAGTAGGAGTAACAACTGAACCTTAGATCGTGAAGGATTTATTTCGAAGGGTTTTTTTCGATATTAGTCCCTTAAAGCATCACTATTTTGATAATGGTCCCCCAAGTCTTCATATTTTGATATTAGTCCCCCAAATCGCATTAGTATGTTGATATTAGTCCTTGTGGTTAGGTGGGGTTATAAATGAAGAGAATATTCCCTCAAGTTTAACTTTTTTTTTTAGACTTAAACCCAATAAGATTCTTGAACCCGAACCCATTTCACCCCCTTCTTCTCCAACAGTCCATTTAACCCAGTTCTCTTCTTTCTCTAATGACTGACCAAAATATTCCAAGCTCTCAACCCACACCTCCTTTCTCCTTCCTAACCTCTCTCCCTCTCTAACCATGGACCCCTTCTCTCTCCTGTCCTTTTTCTTCCTCCTCCCTCTTTCTCTCTCTCTCAACCCGTCAACCCTGATCAACTCAGGGTCCTCGTCTTCAAACCCTTTCTCCTCGACCAACCTCTTCTCTCTCCTCATGGACCCAATATTGTGACGATCCCTGCAGTATGGAGGGAGGCAGGGAGGGAGGTGGGTGGGGTTGGGATGGGGATGCTCTTGTGGCAAATTCTCATGATGACCAGATGTACCTAATAATCTTATTAGGTTTACTTGCAGGTACACTCTTGTACTATGAGGGTGTGGCTACATTTACCCCTAAACTAATTTATTAGCCTTTCCGAACTCCATACGACATTATTTTCCAAGTGATGTTGAGACGTCGCGTGGAAATCATGTGAAGATAGATTACTTTTTTTCCTCTGTTTAACTGGAAAAAGATTAAATTGCCCTCTAAATTGAGGGCAAAAAAGTAATATCGTCTGAGATTCAGGGTGCCTGAGTGCTAATAAAGTTCAGTGGATATAAGTGCCTACACGAACATAGTAATATACGGGTGTATCCTCGATTAACCCATAATTTTGACCGTGTGATTGGTAATCCCATGACATTGTTTTACATAACTTGTTTTTTGAGCTTTCCAGTATCACGTTATATTTCCCTTGCACTTTGTTACTGTGTAACAGGTTCTTGAGTGCATGAGCAGTCCTGATGCTACTAGTCGAGTTGCTGTTAGAAAGAAGATGGCAATAGATCTCCTAAATGGTGAGATTAGAGTTCTGAGATCTGCATGTACCTGGCTTACAAATTACTGTGAGAATCTATCAGCATGTAATGGACGAGAACATTCAAAAAATTAATACCTTGCTTTAAAAGAATAAGCAAACTTTTTGGTGTTACGAGATGTCATGGAGACGAAAAGCATGTTATGCATTTATATTGATATGGTCTTGATGTATAACCTGTTATTTAAAGAAACTGAAAACACGGAAGCTCTGTGAAAGAAGCAACTAACTTTCCATGGGAGAGAAAATCCTGTAGAGGCCCCCCAATGGCCCGACAGTTGGGTATTGGGCATTGGACCAAGAGGTTCGAGAATCGACCAGTGTCTGTCACTCTGTTCCAATATTCTCCAACGGGTACTGCTTTGCCTGTGCTATTCAGATGGACACCTAGGACGTTGTTCCGATACCTGATTGACCTATCCAAGGTTCCTTGTCACCCAAAAAAGAAAAGAAAATGATATGGGGACGAAGGTTAATAGTACATGTATCCCATGACACATTTTAAAGGTAATGATCTTGTAACTTTGCTCCAAGTATTTACTAAATGTATTGATATTGTATGCTACATGTTGCATTGGTTTAAAATTGGTGGACGTGTGTTATGTTCTGAAGAGAACAGTCCAGTGCATGAGCCTCTGCGTTAGCGAGTAATATGCATTGGACATTATCACTCTTGAGTTCTTAGCTTATCCCTGCTGGACTATCCTGCTTTTCCTTTTCCTTACATTTGGTATTCCAAATTTTAGTGTTTGATTCCTTGAAATGATAGCTTATGTAATCTTATTTACTTATTAGTGATCTAAATTTGAATCTTAAAGGATCCAATATTTATATAGATTAGTTTGCAGTTTGAACTCGAGCACTTCTTTTCTTTCTAAATAAGTTTTATGAATCTTTAAATGGATCCTAAAATTTATAGTGGGTTTAGATCTGCACGTAGTTTGAAAAAGTTCATGTTAAATCATAGCAAATGGATCTTTCTGGGACAGCTCTGTTTATGCCTGAATTTGGTTCCTCCGAAAATAAAAAATAAAAAATAAAAAATAAAAAATAGTGAAATGATCACTACTTTTGATCACATCTTTTATTACCTAAAGGAAAATCACAATCATCAACTAGACAATCAATGATTGTGATAGTATGCTGGTTCTTCTATTAATTTTTTTTTTAGTGAAGAGGATCTAAAACCTTTACGCCCCTCTTATATTTGGCAGCACCAAATATAAAAACATTGTCATTCCAAACCAGAGATCCATAGTCAATAGGGATATCAGCTCAATTAAAGACCATATCCTATCAATGTCTACCAATTCTCTGGTTAGGATTTATTATCAACAAGCAGTACATGTGCATTTCTTATAGTCTGGAAAAAGTAAGTTCTAAAAGGAATCATACAGGCAACTGAGCAAGGCAGTTCCATTATCCCCCTACCAGATTCTCATTTACCATCAGATCTTCTTCAGTCCTGTGGGGATTCACTCTCTCTAGCAGCTAGCAAAACCATTGCTGTCACCATCCTTAGTGCAGCCGTGCTTCTCCTTAAATGTTGATCTGCGTAAACATGAGTTCTCATATCTTGTTGTTCTAAATTCTAAAATAACAGATTTTGTATTTGAATCAAGATCTTATTGATTTAGGGTGAATCAATCATTGTGCTTCCTTTGAAATCAGAGATATATAGGGTAGCCTTTCCATGCTCAAGTCCCACCCCCAACCCCTCCTTGATGTTGATCTGTATGTTTTGAATCAGTTGGTGTACACATACACAGAGAGACTCCCGATATCAGATTCTCGTACTATTATGCTTGTTTGGTAGCTGGGAATTGGTGGAGTGAGAATGGAATGAAGCGAGAAATGAAATTAATGTGGGAATAGAATATGCTCCGTTCTATTCTCATGTTTGGGTGCAATTTAAAGAACAAAGCAGGAATAGACATATTTGGAAGTTTTTTTTTTCAAATTCCCACTTAAGTGAGAATGTTCATATACTCTATCATCTCATTGGGAATGCTCATTCCCACATAAAGTGAGAACGAAGGAGGAAGTGAGAATGTATATTCTAGCCTTCAAAAAGAGGTTATGTTTAGTACGATGGAATGAGAAGTGCGATTCTATAACAAATATGATTTCAACATTAGATAAGGCAGTTAAAGATGACCAAAAGCCTCCTTCCATGTTGGTAGAGTTATTAACTCCAATATCCAACCAAATTACTCCATGCAAAACTTAGGAGAGAAAGAAAAGTAAATGTCAGGATATTAATCCTACAACCCAAACCCAACAATGAAAAGACCCAAATCAGATACCTGGCCTTCCTCAATCGGCTACTTGACATAATATTAGCTACGTGACACAATAGTCCAAATTAAATTGTGTGTCAAGCATGATTTCAATTATCAACACAATTAGTAATGAGTGCCTAACAGTCTCTGCCAAAAGCAAAACATATATTAGACTCCATAATCATAGGACAACAATTGACAGAACAACTGTCCCACCTTCCATAATGACAGTATGACCATTGACTTCATAACCGTCCCACCTAAAGTTCTGCTGCTTGGATCCAAATCCAAATTCAATACCTGACATACATAAAAATGAAAAATGCATGGAAAGGATATTATACCCATATACCAGTCTAATCCCGGATATGAGAAACCCCACAGTTAGCACCAATCCCCCTAAATAACTGTACAACAGAAGACGTACAATATTCTGATAAAATAAAGAAAGAAACATAGAAAACAGGATATAAAACATACAACCATCCACTAATTATTTAGCAATATAATCGATAAACATTAGTGTATATCTATCGATTCAAACATCCCACACAGAACACAAAGTCTACGCATAGGCGATTAACTAGTAATTAAGTATTACTAGTTCGAGTCAGACATAACCAACAATTTGCAATCACTTCCACTTCTTGAACTTGCCATGGCCATGCTTTCCACCAAACTTCCCATGCTTGAACTTCCCGTGCTTGCCGCCCTTGAACTTGCCATGGCCACTACTGTGGCCGACAAAGGGAACCCCATGCGAGTACCCGTGCGAGGAGTAACCGTGTGATCCTCCATGTGATCCTCCATGTCCATGAGACAGTTGGTGTACACCGTAAGCGGCGGCGGCTGCTGCTGCGCCTCCGGCCAGCATTGCGCCCATGCCTCCATGCCCACTATGCCCTGTAGATAGAGGTAGCTGAATCAGAAATTGGATCATCATGTCAAACTTGATTAGCTTTCGTGTAAAAACATACGTTGGAGCAACTCATGTTGTTGCTTGGATTAAAACACACAATATATGATATTAGAAAATACTATCCCTCTAAAGAAAACTTTATGAACTCTAGAAAACCCCTCTGAGCTTCTTTTACAGAAATACTATGTTGACTGATTAGTTTAAATAATAAAGTTTTGGACAATGTTGCCATTATATAGTTTTTACTTTTGCTGAGAGAGTTTTGGGATATTGTTGATAGATACTGAGAATGATAGCTTAGACCTTTTACCCTTCACACTGCTGTCATTTATGACAATTTATAACAACTCAGATGATTTCTCTAATTTGTTAAGTTCAGGGTGATTTTGCACAAAATACTCTAAAAGTTCAGAGGGTTTTGTGAAATTTACTCTGAAATTAATCAACAATGCCAACAAAGCAGATGCAGATGAACTCTTTGAAAGACTAGGGAACGAGACAGGACAACAATAACAAATGCACATAACCTCTGTTTATAGGTTTTAGTGTGGTATATTCATAGTGGAAAAACATATCAGCAAATGTAGAATGTGCAATAAAAATAACAACGTGAATATGATCATTCAGGGAATATTTTTTATTCACCATGTAATTGCAGAGGTAGAGTAGAAATAACTAGTTTCAAGACATTAGCTTTGCTGTCACCTATCGGTGATTTATCATATAGTGATACACAACCAATGATAATATCAAATAGTGGCATGTCATATGATAATGATATATCAAGGAAAAAAACTCCATAATTCAAGTGGAACTAATTAAAGCATACCCTGATGAGGAGCACCGTGACCAGGATATCCTTGTGGTGGATATCCTTGTTGAGGGGGATACCCTTGAGGGGGATACCCTTGTGGAGGGTATCCTTGCTGAGGAGGGTAACCGTGCTGAGGAGGGTAACCGTGCTGAGGAGGATAAGCACCAGGTGCTGGGGGGTAGGCACCAGGTGGATATCCAGAGTGATGTCCTCCTACTTGTCCTGCGAGATGCGAAAGAAATCCTTTGTCATGGGACTCCTCGTGTTTATCCTTTCCACCTCCCATTCTTTCTCACTGAGCTGGTTTCTGCACAAATAGAATGACAGAAGGTTATAAATTTAATTAAAGCAAACCGGGAAGAAAAGAAAAAAAGTTGCATGTCTGTGTGAATTCAATGCCTATTGCAGGAACTATGTATATGATTCTGTTGATACAAAATCATAAAGGTCTCAGGATAATGTGATGCGACTATTGCATTATATGTTTAAGAAAAATTAAATGGAAATTAAAACAAAACCCATTAATTTTTTATAAGTAGATGAGTACTGTAATGCTAGACAATCCGTAATCAAATTTAATTAAGTAGATGAGTATCAGAAGAACTGCATATAAGACCATCACATGAATCCCTTGAAAGCCTTTTGGCTACATGGAAGACCTCTCAGAGAAAATGGATTTTCTTTGTTATACAGCACAAACATGATAAGATAAATATATTTAAATGGGTGAGGTCCTGTCTCTAGAAATGATCATAATATGCGGAAAAGTTTACCCTTATGGCGGTCGGGAAACAATTGATATCACATAATCTTTTGGTGTCGTTATTTGAAGGCATTTGACAAAGGAGATTATCATGCAGAGGTAACATAATGCCAAGTAAGGATAAGTCATTCAAAATGTCCCATACGGTGGATGCATGGTAATATGATTATGTGAAGTAAAAGCAATGCAAGTTTAAACTTCCGGCAGCGTAACATGAGATACAATGCAATACTAAACTACAAACCCATCTCCAATTGCCCATATAAAAGACCATATGGATGCGAGAACATTTTATCTTTTCCCATCTTAAACACTAGCATCTATACTTCACATTGAATTCACCTTTACAGGAATTGGTGAAGTTTCAATGATCAAGGTCAGCTTCAGAATAAAATTATTGGTATATGGTTTAATGATCAAGGTTAGCTTCAGAATGAAATAACTATCTTTTTTTTTTTCCTTCAAAAATTAATATGCAAAAAAGATGACAACTTTGAGACACCAATTCTGACATCACCCTAATTTCTCAAAATACCAAAAAGACAAACTCAAAAGCCTAAAATTACAATCATTCGTCAATTGCTACGAAAAGATCCAAACATTTAACTATGACATCACCTTTACAGGAATTGGTGAAGTTTCAATGATCAAGGTCAGCTTCAGAATAAAATTATTGGTATATGGTTCGATGATCAAGGTTAGCTTCAGAATAAAATAACTATCTTTTTTTTTCTCCTTCAAAAATTAATATGCAAAAAAGATGACAACTTTGAGGCACCAATTCTGACATCACCCTAATTTCTCAAAATACCAAAAAGACAAACTCAAAGAACCTAAAATTACAATCATTCGTCAATTGCTACGAAAAGATCCAAACATTTAACTATGACATCAACTCCTAATTTCTAAAAATACCAAAAAGGGAAACTCAAAAGCCTAAAATTACAAGCACACCGTCAATCGCATAAAACGTCAAAATTTATCCAAGCAAAATAAATTATAGCAGCAAGAACAATCAAGATCTACAGTAAAACAGAAAATGAACGACGAATTATTCTATAAAATAAATAAAATTACATTAAAAAATAAAGGAGGGGGAGAAAATTTCTCACCGATCGAAAGGAGGGAATAAAAAAAAACTCTTCAATGAAATGAGGGAGATGGGAGCGAGGCTCGAATTTAAAGGATTCGTCAGATATTTCTGGGATTAGAGGGACCAATGATTGCGACCGAACTTGTTGACGTGGCTTATGTAGGCCCCACTAAACGATGGTGGTTTTGCGATGGGTTGGATTCTATTGCGGTTTGCCTTTTAAAAGCTAAAAATGACGCGCATGGCACGCGGTTCGGCGACGCGCAAGGAGCGCTAACGCGTCGCCACGTGTGCTTAGCCCTCACGCAACCGGGTCGACGTGCGGTGGGCCCACTTTGAGAGTCAAAGGTTGGTCCGGTTTAGTTGTGAAAAGATTCAAATAAGATTGCTTGTGTTTGACGGGTACATTTCTAGCAGAACCGACCGTACTTGAGGAGTCGGTTTATGTAACTTCCGGTTCAAATATTATCCACAAATTTTCAAAGCAAAAAATCACTGTAGCTAATTCTAAATCATGGGTAGAGGTCTCACTTGAGCTTCATTAATGAAGGTATTTTGCACCGACTATGTTGTCAACTTTAAAATTCGGAGAGTTAATATTTAATATGGCCAGGATTTTATCAAATTTTAAAGATAATTATTTCTAGATCAATGTGGTGCAGTTTGAGCCCTTAGATGGATACAACAATGAGGCAATCTGATAGCTGTGCCCTTATAGTGTGGTTCAGAACCGACACTTGCATGTGGTCAGTTCTGATAAGAAATATACTCATGCTAAACCTCTTGTATGTGATATTGTCGGTGCAGATTGAACATAAGAGTGAAAAAAATTGGAAGGATGACTTCTTAACATTTTAGGTATTTGTTTTATTGAAGATGTATGGATAAATAAAATATAAAACATAGTGCTAGATCCAAGCTAATGCATGTTTAACTTCTGGTTAAAAAGTGCGACATATTTATGATAGTGAGAAAAATGGAGATCAATTTTAACTAAGAGCATTGTTGAAAACTTTGTCAAAGTGGATATAATCTAGTTTTATAATCCCCTGTCACATTATAGTTAGGTTTATTTTGAGTGGATTATTTTGGATTATAGTTCACCTAAAAGTATTTGGGGTTATTTTTATGGATTATAATCCATGAGATTTGACCATTTAAGATAATGACTAATTTGACCAAGTAATAATAATGTATCCCTCATGATTTCACAAAATTCTAGAGAATGCCTTAAATTCTGACTGAAGTCCTTTATCATTTTGTCAGTAACAACATACTAGAATCCACCTATTTACCGGACACCCAACTACTGAAAGCTGATTATCAAATATATCAAACACTCTGGACTGAAATCCACTTGGATTATAATCCATTGCAAAGTTACCAAACATGCCGTAAAATATTTTATTTATTAGTTTTCATTGAAAATATTACATCTATCATGTAAAAATAAATCAGCAAACATAAATAAAACTAAATTAGAGAGTTTGAGAAGTGGGCAGGGAATTTAGATTTTGTTTCTCTCAAAAAAAAAAAATTCATTATTAAACATGAAAAAATTGCAAAAACAGTTTTTTATCTAGAAAAGGGGGGGTGGGGAGGAGGAGGCAATGAACATCACAGTTAATTTGATAGACCTTGTCACATACAAACTAACACAAAATGTTACATATTCTCGTTATTAAAAAAAACACATTATCATTATTAAGGGGAAAAAAATATCTACACATGACAGTTGTTCTTCCTATAAACCAAGATTCTACACAACTCCTTGGCCTATAACACAGATGCTGCCTCATAATCAACTGGTCTAGCTTTTGAAACTCCTTGAGAGCTAAAGCTCCAAATTTCTGGTTGTCGATAGTTCTCTGTGCTTCTCAATGTCATCTCATATCCATCAGCTCTTTGTGTTGAAATGCCTTGCGAAGTTTGTGCATATTCACCTCCATTATCAATAGAACCTGGAGTCAGTTCTTCTATAACTTGTCCTTCTTTGAGAAGAGTATCTGAGGCCTGTTCTTCTGTAGCTTTTTCTGCAATGTTTTCTTCTTCTGGTGGATGACAAATGGTCACTTGCCCCTGGAGACTAGTCCCATTTTCGCCTTCAGTGAGTGGCATGCATCCCTGAAAAATGCACAGAATGCTTATAGGAACAATAAAAAGATGCTATAGGGATCAATTGATTGAAAAAATCGGGGAAAAATTTGTTCACAGAGATACCTAAGTAAATAGTGTATAGATAAAAGCATCAATAAACGAGCGACAAAAAGGGGGGAGAGGGGAAATGGAACCTATATAGATCTCATTTACTGCAGAGTCCCAATTGAAATTAAGAGATCGAAAAAAATATTGACACCACTTAAATCAACTGGTTCTGTGCAAACAAATAGGCAATATGACCAACACTAGACTCAAAGAACACAATAAACTCCAGAACAGAGTCCATTTACATGGATTCCGGATACATAACACATGAAGACATTTATCATCGCTTACCCTAACACAAGATAATCCCCACCATCTGGAAAAACACAGGATAACTCCAAAACATAGTTCAAGCATAGATAAAAAAAGGATAGCATGTGAACGAACTTAACTGATTTGGGGAAATACATAAGGGTTAGTGGGTTATTTTAGTAGTTGGAAAATTCTATACTATTTTCTCTTATAACAGTTGATTTGAATGACTTCTATTATGGTTGTTGTAGCCTATAGTACAATAGTAGCGCCCTGACATTTATGTTATCCCTGCACGAGAAATTTTCTCTTGCATTTGAATGACTTCTATTATGGGTGTTGCAGCCTATAGTACAATAGTAGCTCCCTGACATTTATGTTATCCCTGCACAAGAAATTTTCCTATAGGAAAATTTTGTTTTGGAACCTTGGTTAGCATTATTATGTAAAAAAGAACTTAAAATGTAATGGAATTGGTTTTGAAAAGTTAATTTTTTGTTTCAAAACTAGCAAACAACATTTGATCCTACTTTGAAATGAATAAGCAGAAGGGTGTCAACTTTGATATGACCTGAACCAAACCAGGGTTAGTCTATATATATCAAGGGTGTCAACTTTGATACGACCGGAACCAAACTAGGGTTAGTCTATATAGACCCATGGTGTGTGGCCATAATGGGCTGCCCCGACTCACCCATTTAATACATGCGTTGGGTTAGGTCAGAGCCTGCTATCTGTTTAGATCAAGGTGTTATTATATAACAAGCATGCTCTTTCTTATGTTGTGGCCAAGTGGTATAGTTCTTTCCATTAGGTAATTTGAATCTTATGTTCTTCCACTCAGAAGTAGCAGTTACTCGTCATTTCAGGACAATTATTGCGCAATATTTCAAAAGAGGGTTCCAACAATCTAGTGCAATATTTCAAAAGAGGTATCAACTTTTAAAAGAGGGTTCCAACAAAATGTTGGAAAGTCTGAATATAAGGATTACTCAAAGTTGATACCTCTATCAACCCTTCTCCAAATTCACCAAAGAAAGTAACAAGCAGGAATTGAGACAGGAACCCAAACTCCAAGCCACCTCCGCAACTGCAGCACACAGAACCCTCTTAATGATACTCGGGGACACAATTTTGTACATTGTGCTCATGCTTGAGGAATATGTGCATCTCCCTAGGTCATTTCTTTGCATGACCTATTAAAGTTCACCATTTAGGAACTGAGCTGACATTTCCCATACCTCAAACACTTTATATATGAACATCAATCTCGAGAACCATTATCAATGCTACCAAACTTTCATTCAGAAGTAGACATATCACAACTTCACTTAACATCATAGAGAGAAAGAAGGGTAAAGATAGTCTACTACGAAAAAGGAATATTTACGCATTGCTAGTTTTTCCCTTATTCTGGTGGCAAGACTAATTTGTGAACAGTTAGGTACCCAAGCAATGACTGATTGTTTTATGAGAGATCCAGGATTCAAGACAATTAGGAAATTAAACGGAAAATAATCCCTTTCATATTAAAAACTAATAATTTGATTATTCCAGGATACTATATGAACTTCATCAGCCTACATCTCATGATAGCCACTTAGGCCTCAATTTAATGCTTTGCGCATGGGTGCTCGTCTTTCCACATGTATGAGGTATAAATGCATCCATTTCAACCCATTCCAGTAGAAGTCCTCTTAAACTATTCCTACACAATATCTAAACTTGGGACATTTCCATCTTAAGGATTATCTCAATTAGTTCTATAAATATCAATTTCAAGTACCATCATCAATGTGACACACTTGCATATCATGAGTACATCTGTTCAAAATTAAGACTATCCATAAGTGTTCCTAAATTCAGGTTCAATGTTCACTATGCTCACCTAGAAACAACAAAATCTTGTCAAAAATGTTATATTTCCCAACACATTAACAAAAGATATAGCATAACATCATACACATAACCTGCAACACCATCCAACAAATCTTGCACCAAAAAATCGGAAACCCTATACAAGAACATCCCCATCTCCTCCATTGAGAAACTCCGAATGGACTCACGCTGCTCAAACCTCCTCCTCCGAAAAGAACCCCTCCTCATCCAGCACAAGCCTACCCCCCTACATATCCCCAAAGCTCAATGCCATCTCCACCTATTTATACCTCTACATAGCTCAAATAGCCCCCCCTTTCTAGGTAAAATCTTAAACAGTTCCTTCATCAAAATCAATTTCAATAACCACAATCAATGTCAAAGACTTGCATCTCATAATTATGTGTTTACGATTTTAGTAAGATTATAGTTGCATGCTCCTAAATTCCACTTCAATGTGGATTATGCTATCCTAAGAACAAAAAAATTTTGCCAAATACAAAAACTCATCAACCTTCATATCTTTCCTTCATAAATTAACCAAAAAACCATAAACATCAAACACATAACCGGCAACAACACCACACAGTTGCCTCCAACAACTCTTACATCTAACATGAACATCCCCTATCCTCCATCGAGAACCTCAGAATCAACTCACATGCCTCAATCAACATCCTTCTAAAAACTCTCTCCTTCTCCTCAATCAGCACAAGCCCATACACTCCTTCACCATTCCCAAAGCTATACACCAACTCTACCGATTATACCTCTCCACAAACTGGACCTCTACTTTTCTAGGAAGAGTGTTAGACAATTCCTCCCCTCCATCACCCATCTCGAACCAAACCCGATGGCTAAATGCTCTCATGTTCTTCATCTCAATGAAGTTTGAAGCCTTACAAAGTCCATAAGCACAACAACAGTGAGACCCGGGTAGGGGAGGAGTAAAGTGACCTCAACAAAGGATTGATTGGGATTGCAACGCTCTAAAGAAACTATTTCCATACAAGATTTGAACTTTGGACATTTTCT
The DNA here is from genome assembly GCA_012295165.1 of Asparagus setaceus. Classification (NCBI taxonomy): domain Eukaryota; kingdom Viridiplantae; phylum Streptophyta; class Magnoliopsida; order Asparagales; family Asparagaceae; genus Asparagus; species Asparagus setaceus. Next base: position 15,067,445 of record CM022705.1, read on the forward strand.
ATGTCAAGGACTATTTCAATTAGTTCTTCTATCGATATCAATCTCAAAAACTAGCATCGATTTTATAAACTTTCATCTCATAATTAGCATTCTTTCACAATTTCAGTAAGACTATTTAGCTTAAATGTTCCTAAATCTAGTTCATTGTTCATTTATGCTAGCATAAAAACAAAAAAATTGTGTAAAAAATTTATCTCCTCGACAAATTAACAAAAAAAGATATAAAATCAAACACATTACCTACAACCCCAACACATTACCATCTCTTACAACTCTGGCACCCAAAATCATGTATGAGAACATCCTTATGACCTCCATCGAGAACCTCTAAATCAACTCCAATCCTTCATACAATCTCTTCTAAGAACCCCCTCCACCTCAACAAGCACCAACCAGCTTGCCTCCTTCCCGTACCTAAAGCTCGAAATGATCTTCACACAATATACCTCTCCACAACCCAAACAACCGCCCCCTTCCTCGGAAAAATCTTATACAATTCCTCCCCTCCTCCACCGCCCATCTCAAACCAAATTCTATGAATGAATGTCCTCATATTCTTCAACTACGTAGACCTAAATTGCATGGAAATGGGTATGGGTACCAGTACGGGTGTGGGTACGGGACACAGAAAATCTGTAAAATCTAAGTATGGGGACACAACTACATATATATTGAAATTGATAGTTTACATGATATCATTATTGTTTTTCAGTTCATGCGTCGTTAGAATTAAAATTTCTAGCACATTTGAGTGTCTTTTATAATGTTGATTATTATAAGTTGGAAATTGCTCATTTTTTAACTAGATACCCAGACGACCCTCTGAAATCATAGTTTTCAATTTGGGTGTGGACTGAAATGAACTCGACTAATGTCTAAAGAGTTTCAAGAATTAATGTGAAGTGTAGGATATATGTCCAAGAAGTGTGTGACAAGTGTTTTAAATTAAAAAATATATTGTATAATTGAGTATATGTCTGAATAAATGTATGTATATATCCAAGGAGTGTTCACGAAGTTGGGGTATGGATACGCGTCGGGTACGTGTCCGGTGCAGGTACGGGTACGGCTTCATGATAGAAGTACCTGAGTAACAAATGTAGACTCTAAAGCCCTAAAGAGCCAGCAAGCAACATCAACGGCACGATCAAGGTAGGTGATAATAAGTGGGAGTTACCTTGACAAGGAATTGGTTGGGGATGAGGTGCCCAAAAGAAGTCTTCTTGAACTATTCCCACACAATATCTAAATTTGGGACATTTCCATCTCAAGGACCATCCCAATTAGTTTTCTATCAATTACCAATATCGATCTCAAGAACCACAACCAAACGCTATAAACTTGTATATCATAAGTAGCATTTTTTCGCAATTTATGTAAGACTGTATTTGGCCGTTCCTAAGTTCTAGTTCAATGTTCATTATACTTGCATAGAAACAACAAAACAAAATCAAACACAACAACTGTAACAACAATGTTGGGCCACCTCCAATGATCCTCACACCTAAAATCCTTTAAAAGAACATCCCACCCCTCATATGGCCTTCTCCTAAAACCCATGTCATCTTCAACAAGCACGTGCCCACTCTCCTCCATATCCCTAAAGCTCAAACCATCTCCACCCAATTATACCTCTGCACAGCCCATATGTCCCCTTCCTCGGAAAAATCTTAAACAATTCCTCCCTCCTCCACCGCCCATCTCAAACCAAATTCTATGAATGAATGTCCTCATATTCTTCAACTACGTGACCTAAATTGCATGGAAATGGGTATGGGTACCGATGCGGTGTGGAGTGCGGGACCTGAGAAAATCTGTAAAATCTAAGTATGGGGACACAACTACATATATATTGAAATTGATAGTTTACATGATATCATTATTGTTTTTCAGTTCATGCGTCGTTAGAATTAAAATTTCTAGCACATTTGAGTGTCTTTTATAATGTTGATTATTATAAGTTGGAAATTGCTCATTTTTAACTAGATACCCAGACGACCCTCTGAAATCATAGTTTTCAACTTGGGTGTGGATGAAATGAACTCGACTAATGTCTAAAGAGTTTCAAGAATTAATGTGAAGTGTAGGATATATGTCCAAGAAGTGTGTGACAAGTGTTTTAAATTAAAAATATATTGTATAATTGAGTATATGTCGAATAAATGTATGTATATATCCAAGGAGTGTTCACGAAGTTGGGGTATGGATCTGGCGTCAGTGCGTGTCAGGTGCAGTGCAGTGCGGCTTCATGATAGAAGTACCTGAGTAACAAATGTAGACTCTAAAGCCCTAAAGAGCCAGCAAGCAACATCAACGGCACGATCAAGGTAGGTGATAATAAGTGGGAGTTACCTTGACAAGGAATTGGTTGGGGATGAGGTGCCCAAAAGAAGTCTTCTTGAACTATTCCCACACAATATCTAAATTTGGGACATTTCCATCTCAAGGACCATCCCAATTAGTTTTCTATCAATTACCAATATCGATCTCAAGAACCACAACCAAACGCTATAAACTTGTATATCATAAGTAGCATTTTTTCGCAATTTATGTAAGACTGTATTTGGCCGTTCCTAAGTTCTAGTTCAATGTTCATTATACTTGCATAGAAACAAAAAACAAAATCAAACACAACAACTGTAACAACAATGTTGGGCCACCTCCAATGATCCTCACACCTAAAATCCTTTAAAAGAACATCCCACCCCTCATATGGCCTTCTCCTAAAAACCCATGTCATCTTCAACAAGCACGTGCCCACTCTCTCCTCCATATCCCTAAAGCTCGAAACCATCTCCACCCAATTATACCTCTGCACAGCCCATATGTCCCCCTTCCTCGGAAAAATCTTAAACAATTCCTCTCCTCCACCTCACATCTCGAACCAACCCTATGACTAAAATGTCCCTGTATCCTTCATCCTGAAAAATCCAAAGCCTTAAAAGAGTCCACGAAAAGCAACATTGGTAGGGGATGAGTTGGAGTTACCTCGACAAGGGAGTGGCTGGGGATGTGGCACCCTAAAGAAGTCCTCTTAAACTATTGTCATACAACATCTAAACTTGGGACATTCCCACATCAGTAACTATCCCAATTATTTCCTCAATCAACATCTACTCAAGAACCAACCACCACCAATGCTATAGATTTGTCTATCATAAGTATCATTTTTTTCACAATTTCAATAAGACTGCATTTGAATGTTCCTAAATTCCGGTTGGATGCAGTTCAATGCTCACTACATTCGTATAGAAGCAACAAAAATCTTGTCACAATTAACAAAAAGAAGGCATAAAATCAAACACATTACCTGCGAGGCTAACAAATTGCCAACTCCGACAACTCTCGCGTCCGAAATCCTATACAAGAACATCCCCATCTCCTCCATCGAAAACCTCCGAATCAACTCACAACCCTCATACAACCTCCTCCTAAAACCCCCCTCCTCCTCCTCCTCCTCAAGCACGAGCCCGCTCGCCCCCTCCCCGTCCCCAAAGCTCGAAACCATCTCCACCCAATTGTACCTCTCCACAGCCCAAACCTCCCCTTTCCTCGGGAAAATCTTATACAACTCCTCCCCTCCATCACCCCCTCCCATCTCGAACCAAACCCGATGACTAAACGTCCCCATATCCTTCATCTCCGTGGTCTCCAAAGCCCTAAACAGCCCACAGGCAACATCAGCGCCATCATTAGGGTAAGGGATCAGCGGCGTCACCTCGACAACGGACTGGTTGGGGACGCGGCGCTCGACGCGGGCGTAGAGGCGGGGAGGGGCGCCGGGGGTGGTGTGGAAGGCCCAGATCTCGCGGAGGAGGTTAGGGTTAGGGTTAGGGTTAGGGTTTGGGGCTAGGGATTTGGTTTTGGAGCGGGCGTGGGAGCGGGCGAGGTTGAAGAGGTGGTGCTTCTGGCAGTAGGACTTGCCGGGGAGGCGGGGGAGGTGGCAGCGCCAGTTCGTGCCGTTGCGTGTGCAGCGGTGGTCGTCGGCGAGGTCCGGGAGGCGGCGCTTCGCCATTGGAGGTTGCTTTTTTTTTTTAAGGGTTTTGACTTTCTTAGAGTGAGATTAGATCTTGATGTTGAAGAGAGAGAGAGAGAGAGAGAGAGAGGAGTTTAATTGTGGGCTGTGTACCCCCGTAATCTATCTTATTTGCATACTTGGCCTCTAAATCTGAGTATTTATGTTTTGCACTTTTGACATTGAGTTGAAATTACCCCTTTTTTTTTCTTTTCCCCGCTAAATTATCATGTCGGTATTTTTAGTAGATCCCATTATTAATATGTGTGTTATTTTAAGTTGGCTTTTATTTTTAATGGGAGAATCTTGGTCAGGAGACTCCCGAGCACTGTCAAGAAGATAACTTATTAAGGAAAACTCTAGAAATTAGGGGTTACCTCAAATCCAGTCACTCCCAAGGAAGCTAACAGTGTATTCGAACTTTGAATCATGTTGAGCTGAGGAGGAAACGCGACCGACATCCTGGCGGATCTCAATGAGTAAATTACCCTCTCATTAGCACCTTTGAATTTTTTTGGGGAAGATAGAGTGATAAAAAATAGTCTCCCTCTTCTATCCAAAAGAAGTAAATTGTCTCCCTCTCACAACTAATTGTGAGATTTATCTTTTAACCAAGAATGTAGACAATATGAAGCCCCTAAAGAGGGAGTATTTTGTCTGCATAAACCCCATATTTATACACTCAAAAAAAAAAAAGACAAATCACAATCTTTCATTAATAAATCTACGACATAAAAATAAAAATAGGTGTCCTTTTTAGTAGTGAAGAGGATCGAATCCAAAAAAAAATGCCAAAAAAAAAAAAACATAGCACAACACAAGACCACCAAAAATTAGGAGGACCATGCAATCCAAGTCATCAACTTCTTCAATTTCGTCTTAAAATAAAGTACATCCCTGAATTTGCGAGGGATCCCTATAAAGCGAGTTTCCCTCCTTTTATCCTTTGGCATTCTCCATTCAATCGACGCCATTTTTTTTTCTGGGGTGATCGGTGAGAAATTTATCTCTTTCCTGTTTTCTTTTATTTGGAATAATTTCATGGTTTTATTAGTTTTGTAATAGAGATTTGCGTTGTTCTAATTGCTATAAATTCTTTGCTTGGATAACTTTGTTTCAATTTTGGTGGTTGATGAATGATTCTAATTTTAGGTTTTGAAATAATATGATTGGTCTATGGTTATAGTTATTCATTGTCTTTGAGTTTTTCGCATGTTTTAGTTATTATATGAATCCAATTCTCAATGTATACCATTATTGAAATTGCTTCATAAACCAGAAAGATTAAATTTGAAACGGTTTGTGATTTTGATTAATATATCAAGTTTTGGCATTTCACATTATGAATCCAATTCTCAATGTATACCATTATTGAAATTGCTTCATAAACCAGAAAGATTAAATTTGAAACGGTTTGTGATTTTGATTAATATATCAAGTTTTGGCATTTCACATTATGAATCCAATTCTCAATGTATACCATTATTGAAATTGCTTCATAAACCAGAAAGATTAAATTTGAAACGGTTTGTGATTTTGATTAATATATCAAGTTTTGGCATTTCACATTATGAATCCAATTCTCAATGTATACCATTATTGAAATTGCTTCATAAACCAGAAAGATTAAATTTGAAACGGTTTGTGATTTTGATTAATATATCAAGTTTTGGCATTTCACATTATGAATCCAATTCTCAATGTATACCATTATTGAAATTGCTTCATAAACCAGAAAGATTAAATTTGAAACGGTTTGTGATTTTGATTAATATATCAAGTTTTGGCATTTCACATTATGAATCCAATTCTCAATGTATACCATTATTGAAATTGCTTCATAAACCAGAAAGATTAAATTTGAAACGGTTTGTGATTTTGATTAATATATCAAGTTTTGGCATTTCACATTATGAATCCAATTCACATAATTTATTTAGTCAACAAGATGACATTGGATAGTAACAACTAATACAGGAGTTCTTAAATTTGGAAGTATCAAAAATTGGTTCTGTTTAAACCATATGTTCCTTCATATGAACAATTGAGATGAGGTTATGAAGCATCTTAAGGCTAGAAAATGCATAACATGACATATTCTAGTAATCCATTGTATGTCACTTGTCATAATGCTTTATCTCAATGCAATACTACAATATGTCATGAATTAGTTAGTAATTAAAATACGTCAAACTATAGTTAATGAGGCCAAGAGAACTATAGGTAGACCCGAAAAAGTAGTTGGATGCAATTAAAAGTATATGATAATAGTTAAATGAGCAAAAGAGTAAGATTCATGCAATTGACTCCAAAAACTTAGGATAAGGGCTATGTTATTTTTGTTGTTGATTCGAATTTTTTGTTCCATTTCTGCAGAAAAACTCGGTGAGAAAAGAATGGGAGGAGGAAAGTTTCGCCATCACGAGGACTCTCATGATAGAGGATTATTTGGGGTCATTCTGGCCATCGTCATCACTCCGAGCATCATCACTCTGGATATCCACCAGCTCATGGGGCTTACCCACCTGGTACCCTTCCTCCGGCACCTGGTGCCTATCCTCCTCACGAGGGTTATTACCCTCCACAAGGATACCCTCCACACGGGTATCCCCCACATGGATACCCTCAACATGGATATCCAGATGCACACGGATACCCTCAGCATGGATATCCACTATCTGGTTATCCGGGTCAATTTCCTCCATCTTATCAAGGTGTATGCCAAAATTATGGATTTTTTTTTTTGGATTAAATCATTATCATATAATATGCCACCATTTGATAGTATTGTTGATCATAGCTTAGAAAGCAGTATGATGTTTGCTAGCTGTCTATATAAGCCTAAGTAGTACTCAGGAGCCTCAAATAAGTCTTGGGAGCGCCTAGGCGAGCATGGGCAGCTTAAGCCGGCCGCATTTCATTAATAAGGGTATGTCGCTCGCTTAAGCATTCTAATGTGTGAAGAGAAAATGTCGGATCAAAATGGATCAGATCAATTGTTGATATACAAATCCATCTCAGAAATAAATGATCAGAGTATGATTTGGATCTTCGAAGGAAATCCTTCTTTTAGTGTCTCCGCTCTGCCTTTCTTTAGCACTAGAGTTGTAAATCTCACACTTTCGACTACAACAAAAGCAATCACTTTTAAAAAATGAAGTGCTAAATAAACGCCTATATGTGTTTAAGTGCCAGCCTAGGCGTCTGGGTGTTGAGAGCTAGGAAGCACTATTGGCTTTCAAATAAGAGCACCAGTTACTTTTGTCTTGTCTTGTCTCTTCACATTGCCTAGTCTGTCAAAGAGCTCATATGTACGAAAGTTTAAGTTATAATAGAGTCCCTCCATTATATGGTTTTTAGGCAGAGTAAGCCGAGGCTTGTGTGTCCCTCTGTATGTTGGTTGCTGTGTTGCTTATAGACACACGTTCAAACCACCAGTGACAATATGGGCTTGTTGATGATCAGCATATGTGCCACGCCAGCAACACGTTAGTAAAAAACCGTGGAAGAACATATACCATTCCCCAGTTTACTTTTCTAGAAAAGCTTATCAAGTTTGAGATGATAATACTAATACGCTTCCTTCTACTACAGTTGCTAATTCAGCTGCATGTACTTACAGGATACGGTGGTTATGGTGCACACGACATATCACATGGACACGGGCATGATGCACACGGCATGTCGCATGGACATGAGCACTCGCACGGGAATCCCTATGCCGTGCACAGCGGCCATGGCAAGTTCAAGCACCATGATCACCATGGGAAGCACGGCAAGCATGGCAAGCATGGACATGGCCACTGACAGTTCAAGAAGTGGAAATAAGTGCAACTGTTTGTCATGTCTATGACTTGATCTAGTAATACTTGGTTCCTAGTTATGATCACCTATCTGTACCGTTTGTGTTCTATCGTAATCTGACTGTTTTGTGTTGGGTTTCTGAATAAATATGTATTAATGCCTATTGATTATATAGCTAAATGTTGTATGCTAAGTTTGTAGCTGAAGTTGTTTCATTAAACTTGTAATGATGAAGGTGGGGATAATACTCGCTGTTATCTTGAAAAACAAAACCTCAGCTTGAAGTTCTATTCTACTTACAAACTGCTCACATTGTTTGAACTTCACTGACATGATATCTCATACATAAGCAAGTTTTATACCGCATAAAGGGAAATGTGAACAACCTCAACAAGTTCATTACATGAAAAGTTCAGCCAGATGTTGCTGATCACCTGCGCCATAGTCTGTGATATAACCAAAGTAAATTTAGTAAATAAGCAGAAACTATTTATACTCAGAAAACACATTGGTGTGCCTGTCATAATCTTCTCAAATACAACTATTTATATGTTAAAATGCATTCAATCCGCTTTGTAAGTGGTTTAGTACAACTCAAGATTTGGAAATATCTATACCAATCCTTTACATAAGTTTGTCGTAATACAGCAACGTGAGGATTGTATATCGTATGTGTTCAAGGCCCAGTTCATCTTCAGCATCACCACCTTCTTGGAAAAGCGTTAAGAATCGCGCTTGATCTTGTTTCCTTTTTCTCTTTTGCCAGTAGATATCATAGAAGCTAGTTCAGATATTAATACTATTGTAATCACATTTAGACCCTTGTGCTTCTCACTGGGGACAAATGTTGGATTTGAACCTGAATTCACAAGAAATCCAAATTACCTCCGTTGGGCCTTTCGAACCTCCGCTGCCCTTTCCAAGGTTTAAGCCCTTAGCAATCTCAGTTTGCTGCTGCCAATCCTTAGCAAACTTGTAAGCAGAGGGACTCTTCCCGTGTAGCCGGCCACAACCGTGTGGGGGGCCAAAGGTTGCTGGCCTATCGCTAACTCGAACAGACAGATACAGAGCTTTTTTTTGCAAGTTTTAGCAGAATTGTGCTACGTCCAGCAGCTGCACCCGGTTGGCACTCACAAAGTGCCCCACGGAGCGGTACTCCTCCAATAACGCATTGATCCTTTCGGCCATCTGCCCTAACTGAGGTTAACATATATCTTGGTTAATTAAAAGATAAAATTTCAACAAAAAACAAAACCCCTCTGAACTTTGGGGTGTTTCGCACAAAACCCTCTTAAAACTTTATAAATCAGAGAAAATCGTCCCGAACTTTAAATGAAGTTAACATGAAGGGTAACATGTCTAAACTACCATTGACACCGTTTGTCTACCCTAACCCAAAAAAAAAAAACTCTCTTTCTGTAAAATTAGAATGTGCATGAATGCAAAATTGTCCAAAATATGTCACATGAGAAGTACATAACAATTTAAAGTAACTGTCATCGTATTAAGTGATACAGCTTCAAGGGGATTTTCTCTGATTTACTAAGTAGAATTGTGCCGAAACACCCCAAAGTTAAGGGGTTTTTGCAAAATTTACCCAAAAGAAAACAAGTAACCAGCAGAATCAGAGTGCACTCGACGCATATAAGTCTGGTATTGAACTCTTTCTCGTTAGATCGTAAATATCGTCCATCAACAAAATCAGACGAACAAACCTCCCATTCATCAAATGTATCATCAGGTTTCGTAGTGTCTGCTTCATACAAACCACAGCGTTGGCACTTCTTATCTGGAAGCTCCGTAAGACCATATTGAGTGCAGAGGAGGCGGTGGAGGAGGTGGTGAGGGTGTTCGGAGTGGGCGTGTTGTGTGCAAGGAGAGTTTGGACGCAATCATGGAATCCTTAATCGCATTCTTCGTCTTAAAAGTGAAGTTATGAATTGCATTCTTCGCCTCCGCTCTCTCCTTGCGCTCTCCATACTGAGAACGGTACCTATTAGCCTCCAGTTCAATCTTGTCTACTTCTTCTTTGTTCAGCCTGGTGACGGTGACTTTGTTTGTGAACTTGTTCTTGTTTCGAGTAAAATTCTCCTCTGCAGAGATACTGAGGATACCGTTAGCATCAATCTCAAAGCAAACAGTGATCAGAGAGACTCTTTTTGGAGATGGAGGGATGCCCGAGAGCTCAAACATGCCAAACATTTTGTTCAACATGGTCCACGTCTTCTCACCCTCGTAGACTGATATCAAGGCTAAGGGTTGGCTATCTGAGTGAGCCGAGAACACTCGCAGCTTCTTCGCTGGAGTCATTGTGTTTCTTGGGATCAACACATCCATTTTTCCTGCACCATTAAGACCGAGAGACCAAGGAGTAACGTCCAAGACGACCAAGTCTTGGACCTTCTTGTTTCCTTGGCCACTCAAGGTTGCAGCTAGGACTGAAGCACCATAGGCAACGGCCTCATCAGGGTCAATTTTCTCGCAGAGCTCCTTTCCGTCAAAGAATTCCTGTATCAATTTCCGAACTATCGGGATTCTTGTAGACCCGCCAACAAGCACCACGTCATGGACACTGCTTTTGTCCATCTTGGCATCGGTCAAACACTTCTTAATGGCCTCCATGCACCTTTTAAGCAGATATGAGATGTGGCGCTCAAACATGGCCCTTGTGATCGTCGAGTAGAAATTGATACCCTCATACAGGGAATCAATCTCTGTTGGGATGCGGGGTCAACGCCCGCACGCCGCGGAAGCGATATCACCCGAGAGAAGGCTTTGATATATTCCCGTTTCACAAAGGAAATAAGAATAGAAAGTAAAATATCCCAACAAAGTGAGATATCTACTTTTCCTCTCAACAGTACTAGAACTGAATCAAGGGAACCTACAAACAATAGTAAATATACAGCAAAACAGTAAAGACACGAGATTTACATGGTTCGGCAAAATTGCCTACGTCCATGGGAGGGGGTGAGGGGAGATTTGACTATAAAGAACACCGACGACTTGTACAATCCACAAGCTCGTCCCAAAGAAAAAAAAAGCATTGATTTTTACCCAAGAGAAATTGACCTCTCTCTTGTAAAATCCCTCCAAGCTCTCTTTTTTTCTCTCTTTTCTCCACACCACAAATCCTAGGTTTAATTCCCTATTTAAAGGAAATTAATTGAGAACTTTCCTTCAGTTTTCCGATGTGGGACTAAAAAAGACTTCTTTCCCGTGTTCACAATTCTCCACCTCGTACATCATTTGATAAACCTCAAATTTTGGACGAACACCGAAGAACACCGCGAACATTACTAGAGATCTCCATTAGCCAAACCAGGCCAATCCAAAGCCACTATCGCAGCCGGTTGCGCATTACCACTTCCCGGGATCAAGCTAACCGTAGCTCTGTAATTGTTCTCCATATAGTCTCCACCTCACCCCATCACCGTCCCGAAGAGCCATGCCCTCTTGGGCAGATCAACACGGATTGATATGAAGCAAGTCCAAGTAATACTTAAACTTGCTGCCTGTGACCACCTTGGTTAACATGTCCGCGGGATTCTCATTCGTGTGTACCTTCATGAGAGAAATATCGCCTTTCTCTATGACATCTCGCACGAAATGATACCTGACATCGATATGTTTGGTACAAGCATGATGAACTTGATTCTTCGCCAAGTGAATTGCACTCTGACTGTCGCACCACAAGTTCACGTTCTCCTGCTCAATCCCCAAATCATCTAGAAGACCCCACAACCACAATGCTTCCTTCACTCCCTCTGCCATGGCCATGTACTCAGTCTCTGTAGTAGAAAGTGCCACTGTAGCCTGCAACATCGATCGCCAACTAACCGGAGCCCCATGTATCCTGAATATATAACCAGTAGTCGATCGCTGTCTATCTAGATCGCCCGCATAATCAGAGTCAACAAATCCATCAATCTGACATGTTTCTCCATCAAAACACAGACCCGTATCAACGATACCTTTTAAGTACCTCAGGACCCACTTCACTGCTTCCCAGTGCGCTTTTCCCGGATTCGCCATGAATCTCTGACTCTGTGACCGCGTGAAATATCCGGGCGTGTACACACCATTGCGTACATTAAGCTGCCAACTGCACTAGCATAGGGAACACGATCCATATGCGTCTTCTCTTCCGCTATAGTGGGAGAATGTTTACCAGAAAGCCTAAAGTGTGGAGCCAATGGAGTTACCACCGACTTAGCACTTTGCATCCTGAACCTCGCGATCACCCGCTCTATGTAGCCTTTCTGACTCAAGAACAATCGTCGGTTCGCCCGCTCTCTTCTAATTTCCATACCCAGTATTTTCCTAGCAGCGCCCATGTCCTTCATCTCAAACTCTTCACCAAATTGAGATTTCAGCCTATCTATCTCCACCCTGCTCTTAGAAGCAATAAGCATGTCATCCACATATAAAAGAAGATAGATATAATTACCTCCACGAAGCTTCTGGATATAAACACAACAATCATAGTCGCTTCGGGAAAACCCATGCTTCAGCATGAAGGAGTCAAATCGCTTGTACCACTGTCGAGGAGATTGTTTCAATCCATACAGTGACTTCTTCAAACGACACACATGATGCTCCTTGTCCTCAACCTTGTAGCCCTCAGGTTGATGCATGTAGATCTCTTCATCCAAGTCTCCGTGCAAGAAGGCCGTTTTAACATCGAGTTGTTCCAGCTCAAGATCACCATGAGCAACAATACTCAATAGCACCCGAAAAGAGGTGTGTTTCACCACCGGAGAAAAGATCTCATTGTAATCCACACCCTCTTTCTGTGCAAAACCCTTAGCCACTAGCCTTGCCTTGTACCTTGTACCACCGAGCTCTGAAAGATCTTCCTTTCTTTTATACACCCACTTACAACCAATAGCTTTTCTTCCTACGGGCAATGGGACCACCTCCCATGTTTGATTCTTCGAAGAGATTCCATCTCTTCCTCCATCATGACCAACCAACTCTCACTATCCTTGTCCCGAATAGCTTCCTTGAAGGAGACCGGCTCGTCCTCCTCCACCAGAGTGCGTATTCAACCAAATTAACACGCCCATAGTGCTTGGGGTTGATCAGCCCCAGCTTTTGTACTGCTTGTATGATCGCCTTGGCCTAGTGGAAGCCAAACTATCCTCGAGTTCTTTGTTGTTATAGTGCACGTGTATTTTCTGCTGAACCTCCTCTGCTCAAGCTCATCATCTACGACTTTCCACTTGAACCGACTAGAACACGGTTGGTCTTTAGGTTCTATTTCAATAACACGAGACTTAGAAGTCTCATCGGTCCTAACACCATCATCCTTGGCCCTAGCAATCATGGATTTCTCATCAAAGGTAACATCCTGGCGATCACGAACTTGAATCTTGATTACCAAAGGCGATAGCCTTTCATGCTCGCATATCCCAAGAATATTGCCTTCTTGGCCCTCGCGTCAAGCTTTCCCTCGTTGGCGTGATAGTAGGCGGTACATCCGAAATTCGAGCCTATCATAATCGCATGCTCTCGACCACACCACATAGGGTGTATCACCATCAATGTCGAATGTGGTGAACGGTTCACAATGTAACAAGTCAGAGCCACCGCTTCGCCCACCATTCGTTGCCCAATCCAGTATGATCGCATACTCATTGCTTTCTCCGCAATGTTGGTTCGGTCTCTGCGACCCCATTCTGGCTGTCTTTGTTGACTGGCTGTCGATTGTCGAACAATTCCCTCGATCACAGAACTCCTTGAAAGCACCATCTGTATACTCTGTACCATTATCAGATCTTAGTGTCTTCAATTTCTTTCCCGTTCTGTTCTCAACCATTACTCTCCACTTCTTGAATGTCTCGAACACCTCATTCTTATGCTTCAGAAAATAAATCCAAGCATATTTCGAATAGTCATCTATGAACGAGACATAATATCTGGAACCACCCTTAGAAGTGGTGCAGCTGAGCCGGACCCCAAACATCCGTGTGCACATAATCTAGTATCCCTTTGCTCTTGGACTTGCTTCTCGAGCGAACCACGTGTGACTTTCCATACACACAATCCTCGCAAAAATCCATGCTAGGTTCCTTCGATTCTTCGTGAGACCCTCTTTACCAAGCGAACTAGACCCTTCTCGACATATGCCCAAGCCGCCTATGCCATAAGCGTATTGTGCTCACATGGGTCTCCACCACTTCCTTCGGTTCAACCGTTGCATCTCCGTCACCGTCGTGCACGAGAGAGTATATAAATTACCGTGGCGAATACCCTTCATCACTACAAGGGAACCCGAACAACCTTCTTCACTCCGTTCTCGTAATAATTTTACAACCGCCGAGTCCAATGCACCAACCGAGATAAGATTCTTCCGCAAGTCGGGAACATGCCTCACATCCGTCAAGGTTGAACCACTCCATCATGCATCTTGATTTTGATATTACCTAGCCCACCGTTTTACAAGCATGGTTGTTCCCCATCAATACGGTTCCACCATCAATACCTCGTAGGTAGTAAACCACTTCCTATTTGGACACATGTGGTAAGAGCAACCGAATCAAGTATCCACTTCCGGAGATATCCTCGCCACCCGTGGCGACATAGCACTCCTTATCGCTCCCTTCCTCACGAAGCGTGCTTCGCCTCTTCCTTGCCCTCTCTTCTCTCGGTCTTGTTGTTCTTCTTCTTCTTTCAACCTACTCTTTTATTTGGATGACCGACCTTGAAATGCCCAACTTCACCGCATTTGAAACACGATTTTCCATAAGAGGTCTCGATTTAGATCTAGACTTTCCTCCCTTGTCTTTTCCTCGCTCATTGCTCCTTCCTCTAGCAAACAATCCACGTGCTTGTTCTTTGTTACCACCGGTAGTCATGTCACCGGTTGCAATCTTCAGAAGGTCATCCGCTAGAAGTGCCGTTCTAGTCTCATCCATCTTCAAATTGTCTCCTACAAGCATCGGTGTTTGCACGAGGTTCTCATAAGACTTGGCTGACGAGTAGTAGAAGCGCTGATCCTCATCTACAACTTTCACATCTATGTCTTTCAAGTCCGATATGATCCTATCAAACTTGTTGATGTATTCAGGATTGATGAGCCCTCCTCCATCTTGCAAGTATACAATTTGGATTTTAAATAGATCCGGTTCGTTAGACTCTTCGTCATGAAGGTACTTTCTAACTTTTCCACCGCCCGGTCGTTTCCTCTCCATCTATCAAGAAAGCTACATCCCTTTCAAGGCATAGGATAATCGGCCCGTGCTTCGAGATCCACTCCTCCCAATTCTCATCGGACATATCCTTGTGCTTCTTCTCTTTTCGGTAAAGCCTTATGCAATTTTTGTGAAATCGGTGAGTTTTCATCGCATCCTCCAATAGGAAAAATCATTCTTCCCATTAAACTTTTCAATCTCGAATTTTCCTACTTTGACCGATTCTTGGTAGGCCATTCTCCGTTTGTATAAATTCGCTTCTCTCGAAATTAGAGCACTACCTCAAACCGAAGCTACACCACTTTCGATCCGAATAACGACTCACGATGATACGATTGTTGGGATCGCGGGTCAGCACTTGCAGCCGTGACGATATCACAGAGAAGGCTTTGATATATTCCCGTTTCACGAAAATAAGAATAGAAAGTAAAATATCCCAACAAAGTGAGATATCTACTCTTCCTCTCAAGCATTCTAGAATTTGAATCAAGGAACCTACAAACAATAGCAAATACACAAAGAAAACAAGAAAGACACGAGATTTACGTGGTTCGGCAAAATTGCCTACGTCCACGGGAGGGTGAGGGAGATTTGACTATAAAGAACACCGGCGACTTGTACAATCCACAAGCTCGTCCCAAAGAAAAAAGCTTTGATTTTACCCAAGAGAAATTGACCTCTCTCTTATAAAATCCTCAAGCTCTCTTTTTCTCTCTTTTCTCCACACCACAAATCCTAGGTTTAATTCCCTATTTAAAGGGAATTAATTGAGAACTTTCCTTCAGTTTTTCGATGTGGGACTAAAAAAAAAGACTTCTTTCCCACGTGTTCACAATCTCGATTGCGGTCTCCTCAGTAGAAGAAAGGGTTCTGATTGCCCTCTCACAAGCCGCTCTCAACTTCCAAAAAGCCTTGGAATCGAGTCTGATATCCTTTTTGTTCTTGCTGTTGAACTCCTTAACCAAGTTCCACACCATGACTCTGTTAAACACCTGTCCTCCGACACGGGAAATCTCCAGCATTAGCCTTGACCTCAAAGATACCCTCCGAAATAGTGACAAGAGAGACATCCAAGGTGCCGCCTCCAAGGTCACAGATGAGGACATTCTTCTGACCGACACGGGTTGCCTTGTTGTCGAGACCATAAGCAATAGCAGCTGCGGTCGGCTCGTTGATAATCCTCATGATGTTAAGTCCATTCCTCACGGAGAAACCAAGGTAAGCCTCAGCAATTTCCTTCATCTTAATCAGAACCATCGACGAAATCTCTTCAGCTGTAAACTGCTTCTTTCCTCCCTCGTACTCAACCACGATCATGGGTCTGCCACCAGGGCCACAAGTGACCTCGAAGGGCCAGAACTCGGGGTTGCTCCGAAGAGAAGGGATACGATAGTAATTCCTTCCAATCAATTGCTTTACATCTGGAAAAATAAATCAAAATTAGCATGCATCAGCTCAAGTTACAGAACCCATAATGCAAGGAAGAGTTCATGGCGGCGTGATTCTTCGCCGCGTCGCCGATCAAGATATCAGTATCAGCAAACGCCACGTAGGACGGCGTCTTCCTGTTCCCTTGCTCGTCGGCGATGATCTCCACTCGATCGTGCCGCCAGACTCCGACACGGGAGTACGTAGTGCCGAGATCGATCCCGATCGCCACATTCTCGCCTTTTCCCGCCGTTTCAAGAAAGAAAGGAGGAGAAGAAACGGAGGAGGATTGTGATTTCAGCTGTTATTCTGTTTGAAGTGTGAAATTATTGAGATTTTATCACTTTGGTAGAAATATAGCAGATTTCACAATTAAAGAAGATTTGGAGATAAAATGAGAAAGATATTGAGATATTTATCACAATATGATTTTGAAGATTTCAAAGACCTTTTCAAATATTCAAGTTGAAGAGAAGATAAAAGGAAGAGAATCGGCTAAGTTCAGCAAAGTCAATTATTTTATGAGATATTTTCGTACTAGATGACTGACCTGTCTCCAGTATTTCTGGCATAACTTCCTCATAACAAATCGGATTGAGGTGATTCTGGTGGCAAATTAAAGCTAACAGAAAGGGCTGCATATCTTCTGTTGAAAGCTGGAGCAAAGGACGTAAGCTACTGGGCATAAAATCATTTTATGCCCAGTATTCAATTTTCTATGAGTAGCTAAGTTTATTGTTCTAGGACAAGGATGTAGTCTCTAAATTTCCTTTAATGGGTTGAAGTTATTGGTTGTTTGAACAATTCTGTTATCTCATTTTAGTGTTTCTGGTTTTCATTCTTGTGAGTAACTGGCCATTACTTACATGTTTAAGGTATTTAACGATGAAACGAAAGTTGAAGTTAATATTCGTTAGTAGAAACATTAGACCTTGGGAGTGTAGTTTAGAAATAAATACACACCATTGTGATCTTCTTGTTAAATTCCATTTTTCTTAATGAGCTTAAATTAGAAAATTACAATCACGAAGGTAGATGTGTGTCTGATATAAGCATGGTTGTTGAGTCTTGAAAGAGATCATCACGTGCCTTAGGCCCGTTTGGCAACGGTTAAGAGAGGATTATGGGGTTTAATCCTCCTTAACCCTCAAACATAAAATTGGCATATAGATTAACAAGCTTGTGGGCCAGTCTAGCCGACAATTAATCGACATTTAGCCCCTCCTTAGGAGGGTTTACTATTCCGTCCGATTAGGAGTAATAGGGCTGCTCAGCCTCCTTCCCAAAGGCATGGCAGTAATTAAAGAAAAGCAGGAAGAAAGGTTTTTACGCTAACTATAGGAACATATTTAATAGGCGTTTGGAAAGATATATTTGGGTGGCTTTCTTTCCATAAAACTCATCCTAAAGTCTATCTGAATAAATTCTTTGCCAATGATTTGCCATTTTAGTATTCACAAGAAATGTTATAATTCATTGTTCCATTGAAATATTTTGTTTGTATTTGTTGAATTTAATTGCAAAACCTACATGTGTGTGACTATACTCAGCGAGGTATAAGAATGATGAACTTGATTCTTCGCCAAGTGAATTGCACTCGGTGTCGCACCACAAGTTCCGCGTTCTCTGCTCAATCCCCAAATCATCTAGAAGACCCCAACCACAATGCTTCCTTCACTCCCTCGCCATGGCCATATACTCGGTCTCTGTAGTAGAAAGTGCCAGCACAGCATCGATCGCCAACTAACCGGGCCCCATGTATCCCGAATATATAACCCGTAGTCGATGTTTGTCTATCTAGATCGCCTTTATGTCGAGTCAACAAATCCATCAATCGACATGTTTCTCCATCAAAACAGACCATTATCAACGATACCTTTTAAGTACCTCGGGACCCACTTCACTGCTTCCCGGTCGCTTTTCGGTTCGCCATGAATCTCCGACTACTCTTGACCGCTGTGAGAAATATCGGGCGTGTACACACCATTCGTGCATTAAGGCCGCCAACCGCACTAGCATAGGGAACACGATCCATATCGTCTTCTCTTCGCTATAGTGGGAGAATGTTTACCGAAAGCCTAAAGTGTGGAGCCATGGAGTTACCAGACTTAGCACTTTGCATCGAACCTCGCGATCACCCGCTCTGTGTTTCTGACTCAAGAACAATCGTCGGTTCGCCGCTCTCTTCTAATTTCCATACCCGGTATTTTCCTAGGCCCATGTCCTTCATCTCAAACTCTTCACCAAATTGAGATTTGACCTATCTATCTCCACCACGCTCTTAGAAGCAATAAGCATGTCATCCACATATAAAAGAAGATAGATATAATTACCTCCACTGAAGCTACGGATATAAACACAACAATCATAGTCGCTTCGGGAAAACCCATGCTTCAGCATGAAGGAGTCAAATCGCTTGTACCACTGTCGAGGAGATTGTTTCAATCCATACAGTGACTTCTTCAAACGACACACATGATGCTCCTTGTCCTCAACCTTGTAGCCCTCAGGTTGATGCATGTAGATCTCTTCATCCAAGTCTCCGTGCAAGAAGGCCGTTTAACATCGAGTTGTTCCACTCAAGATCACCATGAGCAACAATACTCAATAGCACCGAAAGAGGTGTGTTTCACCACCGGAGAAAAGATCTCATTGTAATCCACACCCTCTTTCTGTGCAAAACCCTTAGCCACTAGCCTTGCCTTGTACCTTGTACCACCGAGCTCTGAAAGATCTTCCTTTCTTTTATACACCCACTTACAACCAATAGCTTTTTTCTTCCCTAAGACGGGACCACCTCCATGTTTGATTCTTCAGAAGAGATTCCATCTCTTCCTCCATCATACCAACCAACTCTCACTATCCTTGTCCCGAATAGCTTCCTTGAAGGAGGCTCGTCCTCCTCCACCAGAGTGCGTATTCAACCAAATTAACTCGCCCATAGTGCTTGAGGTTGATCAGCCCCGCTTTTGTACCCTTGTATGATCGCCTTGGCCTAGTGGAAGCCAAACTATCCTCGGTGGCTGTTGTTATAGTGCACGTGTATTTTCCTGCTGAACCTCCTCTGCTCAAGCTCATCATCTACGACTTTCCACTTGAACGACTAGAACACGGTTGGTCTTTAGGTTCTATTTCAATAACACGAGACTTAGAAGTCTCATCGGTCCTAACACCATCATCCTTGGGCCCTAGCAATCATGGATTTCTCATCAAAGGTAACATCCTGGCGATCACGAACTTGAATCTTCAGTACACCAAGGCGATAGCCTTTACATGCTCGCATATCCCAAGAATATTGCCTTCTTGGCCTCGCGTCAAGCTTTCCCTCGTTGGCGTGATAGTAGGCGGTACATCCAGAAATTCGAGCCTATCATAATCGCATGCTCTCGACCACACCATAGGGTGTATCACCATCAATGTCGAATGTGGTGAGCGGTTCACAATGTAACAAGTCAGAAGCCACCGCTTCGCCCACCATTCGTTGCCCAATCCAGTATGATCGCATACTCATTGCTTTCTCCGCAATGTTGGTTCGATCTCTCTGCGACCCCATTCTGGCTGTCTTTGTTGACTGGCTGTCGGTGTCGAACAATTCCCTCGATCCGCGAACTCCTTGAAAGCACCATCGTATACTGCGTACCATTATCGATCTTAGTGTCTTCAATTTCTTTCCGTTCGTTCTCAACCATTACTCTCCACTTCTTGAATGTCTCGAACACCTCATTCTTATGCTTGAGAAAATAAATCCAAGCATATTTGAATAGTCATCTATGAGCGAGACATAATATCTGGAACCACCCTTAGAAGTGGTGCAGGGACCCAAACATCCGTGTGCACATAATCTAGTATCCCTTTGCTCTTGGACTTGCTTCTCCGGTGAACCTGTGTGACTTTCCATACACACAATCCTGCAAAAATCCATGCTAGGTTCCTTGATTCTTCAGCGGACCCTCTTTACCAAGCGAACTAGACCCTTCGACATATGCCCAAGCCGCCTATGCCATAAGCGTATTGTGCTCACATGGGTCTCCACCACTTCCTTCGCCCAACCGTTGCATCTCCGTCACCGTCGTGCACGAGAGTATATAAATTACCGTGGCGAATACCCTTCATCACTACAAGGGAACCCGAACAACCTTCTTCACTCCGTTCTCGTAATAATTTTACAACCGCCGGAGTCCAATGCACCAACCGAGATAAGATTCTTCCGCAAGTCGGGAACATGCCTCACATCCGTCAAGGTTCGAACCACTCCATCATGCATCTTGATTTTGATATTACCTAGCCCCACCGTTTTACAAGCATGGTTGTTCCCCATCAATACGGTTCCACCATCAATACCTCTGTAGGTAGTAAACCACTTCCTATTTGGACACATGTGGTAAGAGCAACCAGAATCAAGTATCCACTTCCCGGAGATATCCTCGCCACCCGTGACGACATAGCACTCCTTATCGCTCCCTTCCTCTGAAACGTAGCTCGCCTCTTCCTTGCCCTCTCTTCTCTCAGTCTTGTTGTTCTTCTTCTTCTTTCAACCTACTCTTTTATTTGGACAGCCGACCTTGAAATGCCCAACTTCACCGCATTTGAAACACGATTTTCCCGCAAGAGGTCTCGATTTAGATCTAGACTTTCCTCCCTTGTCTTTTCCTCGCTCATTGCTCCTTCCTCTAGCAAACAATCCCTGTGCTTGTTCTTTGTTACCACCAGTAGTCATGTCACTGGTTGCAATCTTCCGAAGGTCATCCGCTAGAAGTGCCGTTCTAGTCTCATCCATCTTCAAATTGTCTCCTACAAGCATCGGTGTTTGCACGGGTTCTCATAAGACTTCTGAGAGTAGTAGTAGAAGCTACTGATCCTCATCTACAACTTTCACATCTATGTCTTTCAAGTCGATATGATCCTATCAAACTTGTTGATGTATTCAGGATTGATGAGCCCTCCTCCATCTTGCAAGTATACAATTTGGATTTTAAATAGATCCGGTTCGTTAGACTCTTAGTCATGAAGGTACTTTCTAACTTTTTCCACACGCCCAGTCAAGCTTCCTCTCCATCTATCAAGAAAGCTACATCCCTTTCAAGGCATAGGATAATCGACTGCTTCCAGATCCAGCTCCTCCCAATTCTCATCGACATATCCTTGTGCTTCTTCTCTTTCCACCAAAGCCTTATGCAATTTTTGTGAAATCGGTGAGTTTTCATCGCATCCTCCAATAGGAAAAATCATTCTTCCCATTAAACTTTTCAATCTCGAATTTTCCTACTTTGACCGATTCATGGTAGACGCCATTCTCCGCTTGTATAAATTCGCTTCTCTCGAAATTAGAGCACTACCTCAAACCGAAGCTACACCACTTTCGACCAATACCGATACCATTGTTGATGCTGGTCAACGCCGCGACGCCACAAGCCGATATCACCCGAGAGAAGGCTTTGATATATTCCCGCTTCAATGAAGGAAATAAGAATAGAAAGTAAAATATCCCAACAAAGTGAGATATCTACTCTTCCTCTCAACAAGACTTGGGATCAATCAAGGAACCTACAAACAATAGCAAATACACAAAGAAACAAAGAAGACATCGAGATTTACGTGGTTCTAAGAAATTGCCTACGCCCACGGAGGGGGTGAGGGAGATTTGACTATAAAGAACACGGACGACTTGTACAATCCACAAGCTCGTCCCAAAGAAAAGCTTTGATTTTACCCAAGAGAAATTGACCTCTCTTATAAAATCCTCCAAGCTCTCTCTTTTTCTCTCTTTTCTCCACACCACAAATCCTAGGTTTAATTCCTATTTAAAGGAATTAATTGAGAACTTTCCTTCAGTTTTTCGATGTGGGACTAAAAAAGACTTCTTTCCCGTGTTCACAATCTCGATTGCGGTCTCCTCAGTAGAAGAAAGGGTTCTGATTGCCCTCGAGTCTGATATCCTTTTTGTTCTTGCTGTTGAACTCCTTAACCAAGTTCCACACCATGACTCTGTTAAACACCTGTCCTCCGACACGGGAAATCTCCAGCAGTAGCCTTGACCTCAAAGATACCCTCCGAAATAGTGACAAGAGAGACATCCAAGGTGCCGCCTCCAAGGTCACAGATGAGGACATTCTTCTGACCGACACGGGTTGCCTTGTTGTCGAGACCATAAGCAATAGCAGCTGCGGTCGGCTCGTTGATAATCCTCATGATGTTAAGTCCATTCTTCACGGAGAAACCGAGGTAAGCCTCAGCAATTTCCTTCATTTTAATCAGAACCATCGACGAAATCTCTTCAGCTGTAAACTGCTTCTTTCCTCCCTCGTACTCAACCACGATCATGGGTCTGCCACCAGGGCCACAAGTGACCTCGAAGGGCCAGAACTCGGGGTTGCTCCGAAGAGAAGGGATACGATAGTAATTCCTTCCAATCAATTGCTTTACATCTGGAAAAATAAATCAAAATTAGCATGCATCAGCTCAAGTTACAGAACCCATAATGCAAGGAAGAGTTCATGGCGGCGTGATTCTTCGCCGTCGCCGATCAAGATATCAGTATCAGCAAACGCCACGTAGGACGGCGTCTTCCTGTTCCCTTGCTCGTCGGCGATGATCTCCACTCGATCGTGCCGCCAGACTCCGACACGGGAGTACGTAGTGCCGAGATCGATCCCGATCGCCACATTCTCGCCTTTTCCCGCCGTTTCAAGAAAGAAAGGAGGAGAAGAAACGGAGGAGGATTGTGATTTCAGCTGTTATTCTGTTTGAAGTGTGAAATTATTGAGATTTTATCACTTTGGTAGAAATATAGCAGATTTCACAATTAAAGAAGATTTGGAGATAAAATGAGAAAGATATTGAGATATTTATCACAATATGATTTTGAAGATTTCAAAGACCTTTTCAAATATTCAAATTGAAGAGAAGATCAAAGGAAGAGAATCGGCAAGTTCAGCAAAGTCAATTATTTTATGAGATATTTTCGTACTTGAGTGACCTGTCTCCAGTATTTCTGGCATAACTTCCTCATAACAAATCGGATTGAGGTGATTCTGGTGGCAAATTAAAGCTAACAGAAAGGGCTGCATATCTCCTGTTGAAAGCTGGAGCAAAGGACGTAAGCTACTGGGCATAAAATCATTTTATGCCCAGTATTCAATTTTCTATGAGTAGCTAAGTTTATTGTTCTAGGACAAGGATGTAGTCTCTAAATTTCCTTTAATGGGTTGAAGTTATTGGTTGTTTGAACAATTCTGTTATCTCATTTTAGTGTTTATGGTTTTCATTCTTGTGAGTAACTGGCCATTACTTACATGTTTAAGGTATTTAACGATGAAACGAAAGTTGAAGTTAATATTCGTTAGTAGAAACATTAGACCTTGGGAGTGTAGTTTAGAAATAAATACACACCATTGTGATCTTCTTGTTAAATTCCATTTTTCTTAATGAGCTTAAATTAGAAAATTACAATCACGAAGGTAGATGTGTGTCTGATATAAGCATGGTTGTTGAGTCTTGAAAGAGATCATCACGTGCCTTAGGCCCCGTTTGGCAACGGGTTAAGAGAGGGATTATGGGGGTTTAATCCCTCCTTAACCCTCCAAACATAAAATTGGCATATAGATTAACAAGCCTGTGTGGACAGTCTAACTGACAATTAACTGACATTTAGCCCCTCCTTAGGAGGGTTTACTATTCCGTCCGATTAGGAGTAATAGGAGCTGCTCCGCCTCCTTCCCAAAGGCATGAGCAGTAATTAAAGAAAAACAGGAAGAAAGGTTTTTTACGCTAACTATAGGAACATATTTAATAGCTGGCTGGAAAGATATATTTGGGTGGCTTTCTTTCCATAAAACTCATCCTAAAGTCTATGCGAATAAATTCTTTGCCAATGATTTGCCATTTTAGTATTCACAAGAAATGTTATAATTCATTGTTCCATTGAAATATTTTGTTTGTATTTGTTGAATTTAATTGCAAAACCTACATGTGTGTGACTATACTCAGCGAGGTATAAGAAATATTATTGATTAGGCGCTAATTAGGGATTATCTAAACTTGAATGTATGTTAATTAAATGGTCCTCAACTTTTTATTTCGATTAAATAATCATTAGTAAATTATTTTGATAAAATAATTACTAGTAAAACTTTCTAGCTACTTTCAACAAGGTTAAAGTTGGATTTTTAAAAATTGAGTGATTAACCTCATTAACCCTTCTTTATTTACCAAACACAAAATAGTTAACCATTCATCTTAACTATCTAATCCAAACGAAATTTAATTATTTTTAATTCTTCATGATGGGTTAACTAATTTAACTCTTCTCCTTAACCCTCCCCTCCTAACCCTTTGCCAAACGGCACCTTAGGGAATTTGATCATTGCATATAACATGAATTTAGTTCATTCATTCCAGTTTTGAATTCATTAAAGGAATTTAGTAGATGAAATCTGAGTCCTAGAATCCTTTTATCTATATTTTTTAGTGTCAACTTTAGATTTGCATTCACTAGTTTTATTTTAAGTTCATATTATCTCACTCCTTAAGTTGATTTATCTAGATAATAGAGGGAATTATTTATTTGGTACTTGAATCATCCTCCTCGTGGGATCGATATCCGACTTACCTATTCTACTTTATTGCGACCCATACGCTTGTGATAGACTCTAGGGAAGTCAAATTTTGGCGCCGTTGCCGGGGAGGAGTGTTTTCAATATCAAAACAAAGAATTTCCTTTATTAATTTAGATTGTAGTATATTTCTTTTCAATTTTGTTTTGCTTTAGCATTGTGAGCTGTTTTGTGCTAGGACGAGAGCATTTGTGCTCAAGGGTGGATTTCAATTTGTTTTAAGACTGTTTTGTTTAAGTAAGCTGAAATCTTTATTTTTGCATTGCAGGTTTGCTTAGTGCATGCCACGTGCATGTGAGCAGATTGGCTTATTTGATCCAGAGATAGAACGGACATTTCGTGCACACAGGAAAGAGCAAAGGTTGAAGAAAGAACTAGCGTCAGCCATGGATAATGGTGAGAATCAAAATCAAATGTTGTTACGTGATTATGCCATGCCAAGTGTTAACGGTGCCCAGACCAGTATTATGAAACCAGCGGTGAATGCTAACATTTTTGAGATCAAACCTGGTCTCGTTCAGATGGTTCAGCAGGAGCAGTTTGGTGGAGAATCCTCTGAAGACCCAAACGTACATTTGGCCAATTTTTTAGAAATCTGTGACACAATAAAAATGAATGGAGTTAGTGAAGATGCAATCAAGTTGAGACTGTTTCCCTTTTCTCTAAACGACAAAACCAAAGGTTGGTTAAACTCCAAGTCTCCTAAATCATTCACCACCTGGAATGCCTTATCACAAGCCTTCTTGAGTAAGTATTTCCCCCCAGGTAAGACTGCAAAGCTTAGAAATGATATTACTAGTTTTGTTCAGTTTGATGGTGAATCTTTGTATGAAGCTTGGGAAAGATTTAAAGAACTACAGAGAAAATATCCAATATCCACATCATGGTCTACCCGAATGGCTGCTTGTGCAAACATTTTATAATGGTTTGACAAATTCAGTCAGAATCACCATAGATGCAGCTGCAGGAGGTGCCTTGATGGGTAAGTCAACAGAAGCGGCATATGAGTTGTTGGAAGACATGGCTTCCAATAATTATCAATGGTCAAATGAAAGAGGTATGCCCAAGAGAGCTTCAGGTATGTCTGATATTGATGGAATAAATATGTTGAATGCCAAGGTTGATAATATGGTTAAAGTGTTGGGTAAAATGAGTAATGCTAATGCTATTTCTAACCTTAATCCAGCTATGAATTGTGATTGGTGTGGAGGAGCACACCTTAGTTCTGATTGTGTGCAGGTTGAACAGGCACAATTCATTTCAAACTTTCATAGGCGGCATCAGCAGAGCAATCCCTATTCCCAGACTTACAACCCAGGGTGGAGGAATCATCCCAACTTTTCTTGAAGAGATCAAGGTAACCAAGGTAGCAATTCGATACCTCTCAATCCTCCTGGTTTTCAACCAAGACCACAAGGAATGATGCAACAATATGAGAGCGATCAAAGTTGGGAGTCAGCCATTGAAAAGCTAGCCAATGTTACTTTTGATAGATTTCAGAGGTTGGAGGGTAAATTTGATCAGTTGGCCAGTTCCAACCGCAATGTGGAAGTTCAAATGGGCCAGTTAGCAAGTGCAATCAACTCTCGTGCTCAAGGAAACCTGCCTAGCAAGACAATGGTCAATCCAAAGGAGCAGTGCAAAGCAATCACCTTGAGAAGTGGTAAGCAACTTGGTCAGGTAAGTGGGGAAACTGTAGTGGGTGATGGTATTGAAGTGAGAAATGAATATGTGAGTAAGAAGGATGAACAAACTGAGACACCATCCCCACAGTCGGCAATTAAAACTTATGTTCCTCCCATTCCTTTTCCTCAGAGGCTTAAGCAAAATAAGCTTGATAAACAATTTGAGAAGTTTCTTGTAGTGTTTAAGCAATTGCATATTAACATTCCTTTTGCAGATGCCTTAGCACAAATTCCTGCTTATGCGAAGTTTCTTAAGGAGATTATGTCAAATAAGAGGAAATTGGAGGACTATGAGACTATTGCTTTGACTGAAGAGTGCAGTGCTGTCATTCAGAATAAACTTCCACCAAAGCTAAGAGATCCAGGGAGTTTTTCTATTCCTTGCACTATTGGTGATGTTGATTTTTCTAAGGCTTTATGTGATTTAGGTGCTAGTATTTCGCTAATACCTTTATCCGTGTGTAGGAAGCTTGGGTTGAAGGAGTTGAAGCCTACTACTATCTCTTTGTAGCTAGCTGATCGATCAGTGAAGTATCCCTTGGGTATTTTGGAAAATGTGTTGGTCAAAGTAAAGCAATTCATCATTCCAGTTGACTTCATTGTATTGGAAATGGATGAAGACACTGAGGTACCTATCATTTTGGGCCGGCCTTTCTTGGCCACTGCGGGAGCCATCATAGATGTTAAGAATGGTAGGTTGACATTGAAGGTTGGTGAGGAAGAGGTAGAGTTTAATCTTTCTAAAGCAACTAAATATCCTTTTTTCACTGACCATGTTTTTCGAATTGATTCTGTTGATCAGCCAACTCGAGAAGTCTTTAGAAATGAAAATCCTAAAGAACCTCTTGAGAATTGTTTAGTGCATGCAGGGATCAAAAAGGATGAGAATCTAGAAGTTGCAAAGATGACATGTGCTCTAGAGGGTGAAGGTACAAGGGCAAAATATAAGAATTTTCATTTTGAGGATTTAGGCAAGGGTAATTCTCTTCCACTACCTTCTGGTGTGCAAGCACCTACAGTAGAGTTGAAGGCACATCCACCACATCTCAGGTTGAAAAAGGAGTTAGTTTCAAAGACCAATTATGGCATATGATTGAGTTTGCCTTTGAGTGATGTGCGATGCCAACGATTTTGCTTTGGGTGCCGTTCTTGGCCAAAGAAGAGACAGGAAGTTGCATGCCATATATTATGCTAGTAGACTTTTAAATGATGCACAATTAAATTATGTAACTACTGAAAAAGAATTGCTTGCTGTTGTGTTTGCTATTAATAAATTTCGATCTTATCTTGTAGGTTCCAAAGTGATTGTGTATACTGATCATTCAACAATCAAGTACTTAATGGCCAAGAAAGATGCCAAACCGCGGTTGATTCGGTGGGTGTTGCTACTCCAAGAATTTGATATTGAAATCCGGGACAAAAGCGGCATGGAAAATGTTGTAGCTGATCATTTATCCAGATTGGAGGGACAGTCGTGAGCAATAGAGATACCAATTAATGAAAGCTTTCCAGATGAGCAGTTGTTGGCAATCTTCGTTGTTCCTTGGTATGCTGATTTGGTAAACTACTTGGTGAGTGGCATTGTCCCTCCTGATTTGAGCTATCACCAGAAGAAAAAGTTTCTAAGTGATGTGAAGTATTATTTCTAGGAGGAACCATTACTATACAAGCATTGTGCAGATGGGATGATTAGAAGATGTGTTCCTCAAGAGGAAATTCATGATATCCTTCATCATTGCCATTCCATAAAAAGTGGTGGACATTTCAGTACTTCAAAAACAGCAGAAAGGTATGGCAGTGTGGTTTTTATTGGCCAACCATGTACCAAGATGCTAGACAATTTGTGAGCAAGTGTGATAGATGTCAAAGGGTTGGAAATATGTCTAAGAGAAATGAAATGCCATTGACCAACATCTTGATAGTTGAATTGTTCGATGTTTGGGGAATTGACTTCATGGGACCGTTTCCGTCTTCTTTCAATAAGAAATACATTCTGGTGGCAGTAGACTATGTTTCTAAATGGGTTGAAGCTATTGCAACTCCTACAAATGATTCTCGTGTGGTGGTAAGTTTTGTGAGGAAAAACATTTTCTCAAGATTTGGTGTGCGAAGAGCCATTATTAGTGATGAAGGATCTCACTTTCGTAATCAGACATTCAATGCTTTGTTGAAGAAATATGGGGTTCATCATAAAGTAGCACTTCCTTATCATCCTCAAACAAACGGGCAAGTGGAACTAGCAAAAAGAGAATTGAAGTTGATTCTTGAGAAAACAGTTAACAAGTCTAAGGATCATGTGTTTGTTGTATGGGTGCACAAAACTATCTGTATCCATGGATATATCAGTATCTGCATTCTTTAGGATGCAGATATTGTTACTAAACTCTATAACCGATTGGAAATTGTTATGGATAGAGTTATATAGTGAAATATCCGAATCTATATCGAAATATCGGACTATATGTTTATCATACGCTTAACAATTGTTTTAATTATTAGGTTAATAGATTTGTGATATTTGTGACTAATTTTGATAATCAAGAGAGCTAATCTTAGTTTTCTAGATACAACGAAAGTATAAATGAATTCTCTTGTGACATATGAGCGATATTTCTCTCGGTGTTATTTAGTTTTCTCATATCCGTTTTGTATCCGCATGTATATGCATATCTACATCCAATTTTAGCGGATATGGATATGAGCTTTCTTTACTGAGATATATATGTATCCGCACTCCATATCCATATTTGTATTCGTGAATTGCGGTGATACGGATACGGTAAGTATCACATCTTAGTCAGATCGAACCGCATGCACCCTTAGACTTTGGTGGGATAGTGGGTGCGAAAAGTATATAATAGTGGAGTAAAGTGACATTAGTAAGGTAGAACTCAAAACTAGAATTGGAATAATTTATAAATTAATTTTTATAGTTCTAGTAAATTAGAGCTAGAATAAAAATTCTTAGATAATTATAGCTGTACAAGAAAATAGAACTTGAATAAATTAGAACGGGAACTTAAAATTAAAATTTTAAAGTGTTAATCAATTATAAATAAATGTATCAAAAATACAACTGGTATTCAATGTTACATACGATATACCGTATCTTTTATATCGTTTTATGGTTTTATCTCGATTTCAAACTGGCACATCTTTATTGCCACTGTTTGCTTAATAACAATTAAATCTCAGGCAAGGAAGAAACTATTTATGTTTAAAAAAGAAATTTGTGTACATTTCACTTACAATAAAGTAGACTAATACAAAAAGAAGATCGATGCAGCTTGACTATCTCTCTTTCGTGTTGAATATAACGCTAGGAAACAAACCGATCTCTGAAACACAGCTTTTCTTACATGTAACCTGGCTTTGTACAACCCAAAAAATTGGACATAATCTATACAAACACGCTTTACCTAAGTTTCTATATCACAGGTGTTCAAGACCCAGTTCATCTTCAATATCATCACCCTCTTCGAAAAGCTTTAAGAATCGCGCTTGATCTTGTTCCCTTTTCCTCTTCTGCCAGTATTTGTAGGTAACATAAGCCAGAGCAGCTGCTACCATAGAAGCCAACACTGAGATTAATACTATTGTAATCACATTTAGACTCTTGCGCTCTTTGGTGGGGGCAAATGTTTGATCTGAACCTGAATTCACAAGAAATTCCAATATACTTCAAAATGGTAATCTTATTGATGCAAGTAACATAACTTACTTGGTTAACTAAAAGGTTAAGTTTCAAACAAACCCTCTGAACTTTGGGGTGTTCTGCACAAAACCCTGTCAAGCTTTATAAATCAGAGAAACCCATCCAAACTTTCAAAATTATACAATACCCTCTAAGCTATTGGAAATTGTTATAAATGGCATCTACATGAAGGGTAACAAAGCCTAAACTACCACCATTACTATTTATGTTAAACTGAAAAATATGTAACAACTTAAACTCACTGTCGTCAGTTATGATACTTAAGCGGGTTGGGGACTTTTCTCTGATTTTATAACGTTTAGGAGAGTTTTGCAAAACACCACAAAGTTCAGGGGTTTTGTGAAAATAACTCATAAATGACAAACTGACCAGCAGAAGCAGTGCAATCAGGACATAAAAATGTAGCATTGAATTCTTTCTTTACCAAACACAAAATAGTTAACCATTCATCTTAACTATCTAATCCAAACGAAATTTAATTATTTTTAATTCTTCATGATGGGTTAACTAATTTAACTCTTCTCCTTAACCCTCCCTCCTAACCCTTTGCCAAAGCCACCTTAGGGAATTTGATCATTGCATATAACATGAATTTAGTTCATTCATTCCATTTGAATTCATTAAAGGAATTTAGTAGATGAAATCTGAGTCCTAGAATCCTTTTATCTATATTTTTTAGTGTCAACTTTAGATTTGCATTCACTAGTTTTATTTTAAGTTCATATTATCTCACTCCTTAAGTTGATTTATCTAGATAATAGAGGGAATTATTTATTTGGTACTTGAATCATCCTCCTCGTGGGATCGATATCCCACTTACCTATTCTACTTTATTGGCACCCATACTTGTGATAGACTCTAGGAAGTCAAATTTTACGCTGTTGAGGAGTGTTTTCAATATCAAAACAAAGAATTTCCTTTATTAATTTAGATTGTAGTATATTTCTTTTCAATTTTGTTTTGCTTTAGCATTGTGAGCTGTTTTGTGCTAGGACGAGAGCATTTGTGCTCAAGGGTGGATTTCAATTTGTTTTAAGACTGTTTTGTTTAAGTAAGTGAAATCTTTATTTTTGCATTGCGTGTTTGCTTAGTGCATGCCACGTGCATGTGAGCGATTGGCTTATTTGATCCGGAGATAGAACGGACATTTCGTAACACGTGAAAGAGCAAAGGTTGAAGAAAGAACTAGCGCCGCCATGGATAATGGTGAGAATCAAAATCAAATGTTGTTATGCGGATTATGCCATGCCAAGTGTTAACGGTGCCCAGACCAGTATTATGAAACCAGCGGTGAATGCTAACATTTTTGAGATCAAACCTGGTCTCGTTCAGATGGTTCAGCAGGAGCAGTTTGGTGGAGAATCCTCTGAAGACCCAAACGTACATTTGGCCAATTTTTTAGAAATCTGTGACACAATAAAAATGAATGGAGTTAGTGAAGATGCAATCAAGTTGAGACTGTTTCCCTTTTCTCTAAACGACAAAACCAAAGGTTGGTTAAACTCCAAGTCTCCTAAATCATTCACCACCTGGAATGCCTTATCACAAGCCTTCTTGAGTAAGTATTTCCCCCCAGGTAAGACTGCAAAGCTTAGAAATGATATTACTAGTTTTGTTCAGTTTGATGGTGAATCTTTGTATGAAGCTTGGGAAAGATTTAAAGAACTACAGAGAAAATATCCAATATCCACATCATGGTCTACCGAATGGTCGCGTGCAAACATTTTATAATGGTTTGACAAATTCGAATCACCATAGATGCAAATTGCAGGAGGTGCCTTGATGGGTAAGTCAACGGCATATGAGTTGTTGGAAGACATGGCTTCCAATAATTATCAATGGTCAAATGAAAGAGGTATGCCCAAGAGAGCTCTGTGTATGTCCGATATTGATGGAATAAATATGTTGAATGCCAAGGTTGATAATATGGTTAAAGTGTTGGGTAAAATGAGTAATGCTAATGCTATTTCTAACCTTAATCCAACTATGAATTGTGATTGGTGTGGAGGAGCACACCTTAGTTCGATTGTGTGTGTTGAACAGCACAATTCATTTCAAACTTTCATAGGCGGCATCAGCAGAGCAATCCCTATTCCCAGACTTACAACCCAGGGTGGAGGAATCATCCCAACTTTTCTTGAAGAGATCAAGGTAACCAAGGTAGCAATTCGATACCTCTCAATCCTCCTGGTTTTCAACCAAGACCACAAGGAATGATGCAACAATATGAGAGCGATCAAAGTTGGGAGTCAGCCATTGAAAAGCTAGCCAATGTTACTTTTGATAGATTTCAGAGGTTGGAGGGTAAATTTGATCAGTTGGCCAGGTCCAACCGCAATGTGGAAGTTCAAATGGGCCAGTTAGCAAGTGCAATCAACTCGTGCTCAAGAAAACACGCCTAGCAAGACAATGGTCAATCCAAAGGAGCAAAGCAAAGCAATCACCTTGAGAAGTGGTAAGCAACTTGGTCGTAAGTGGGGAAGCTGTAGTGGGTGATGGTATTGAAGTGAGAAATGAATATGTGAGTAAGAAGGATGAACAAACTGAGACACCATCCCCACAGTCGGCAATTAAAACTTATGTTCCTCCCATTCCTTTTCCTCAGAGGCTTAAGCAAAATAAGCTTGATAAACAATTTGAGAAGTTTCTTGTAGTGTTTAAGCAATTGCATATTAACATTCCTTTTGCAGATGCCTTAGCACAAATTCCTGCTTATGCGAAGTTTCTTAAGGAGATTATGTCAAATAAGAGGAAATTGGAGGACTATGAGACTATTGCTTTGACTGAAGAGTGCAGTGCTGTCATTCAGAATAAACTTCCACCAAAGCTAAGAGATCCAGGGAGTTTTTCTATTCCTTGCACTATTGGTGATGTTGATTTTTCTAAGGCTTTATGTGATTTAGGTGCTAGTATTTCGCTAATACCTTTATCCGTGTAGGAAGCTTGGGTTGAAGGAGTTGAAGCCTACTACTATCTCTTTGTAGCTAGTCGACGATCGCTGAAGTATCCCTTGGGTATTTTGGAAAATGTGTTGGTCAAAGTAAAGCAATTCATCATTCCAGTTGACTTCATTGTATTGGAAATGGATGAAGACACGAGGTACCTATCATTTTGGGCCTCTTTCTTGACATCAGGGAGCCATCATAGATGTTAAGAATGGTAGGTTGACATTGAAGGTTGGTGAGGAAGAGGTAGAGTTTAATCTTTCTAAAGCAACTAAATATCCTTTTTTCACTGACCATGTTTTTCGAATTGATTCTGATCACCCTCGAGAAGTCTTTAGAAATGAAAATCCTAAAGAACCTCTTGAGAATTGTTTAGTGCATGCAGGATCAAAAGGATGAGAATCTAGAAGTTGCAAAGATGACATGTGCTCTAGAGGGTGAAGGTACAAGGGCAAAATATAAGAATTTTCATTTTGAGGATTTAGGCAAGGGTAATTCTCTTCCACTACCTTCCGTGTGCAAGCACCTACAAGAGTTGAAGGCACATCCACCACATCTCGGGTTGAAAAAGGAGTTAGTTTCAAAGACCAATTATGGCGCAGCCTGATTGAGTTTGCCTTTGAGTGATGCGATGCCAACGATTTTGCTTTGGGTGCCGTTCTTGGCCAAAGAAGAGACAGAAGTTGCATGCCATATATTATGCTAGTAGACTTTTAAATGATGCACAATTAAATTATGTAACTACCAAAAAGAATTGCTTGTCGTTGTGTTTGCTATTAATAAATTTCGATCTTATCTTGTAGGTTCCAAAGTGATTGTGTATACCGATCATTCAACAATCAAGTACTTAATGGCCAAGAAAGATGCCAAACCGCTGTTGATTGGGTGTTGCTACTCCAAGAATTTGATATTGAAACCGACAAAAGCGGCATGGAAAATGTTGTAGATCATTTATCCAGATTGGAGGGATCGGAGCAATAGAGATACCAATTAATGAAAGCTTCCGGATGAGCAGTTGTTGGCAATCTTCGTTCCTGGTATACTGATTTGGTAAACTACTTGGTGAGTGGCATTGTCCCTCCCGATTTGAGCTATCACCAAGAAAAGTTTCTAAGTGATGTGAAGTATTATTTCTAGGAGGAACCATTACTATACAAGCATTGCGCATGGGATGATTAGAAGATGTGTTCCTCAAGAGGAAATTCATGATATCCTTCATCATTGCCATTCCATAAAAAGTGGTGGACATTTCAAGACTTCAAAACAAAGCAGAAGGTATGGCAGTGTGGTTTTATTGGCCAACCATGTACCAAGATGCTAGACAATTTGTGAGCAAGTGTGATAGATGTCAAAGGGTTGGAAATATGTCTAAGAGAAATGAAATGCCATTGACCAACATCTTGATAGTTGAATTGTTCGATGTTTGGGGAATTGACTTCATGGGACCGTTCCGTCTTCTTTCAATAAGAAATACATTCTCGTGGCGTGACTATGTTTCTAAATGGGTTGAAGCTATTGCAACTCCTACAAATGATTCTCGTGTGGTGGTAAGTTTTGTGAGGAAAAACATTTTCTCAAGATTTGGTGTGCGAAGAGCCATTATTAGTGATGAAGGATCTCACTTTCGTAATCAGACATTCAATGCTTTGTTGAAGAAATATGGGGTTCATCATAAAGTAGCACTTCCTTATCATCCTCAAACAAACGGGCAAGTGGAACTAGCAAAAAGAGAATTGAAGTTGATTCTTGAGAAAACAGTTAACAAGTCTAAGGATCATGTGTTTGTTGTATGGGTGCACAAAACTATCTGTATCCATGGATATATCAAGATCTGCATTCTTTAGGATGCAGATATTGTTACTAAACTCTATAACCGATTGGAAATTGTTATGGATAGAGTTATATAGTGAAATATCAGAATCTATATCCAAATATCGACTATATGTTTATCATACGCTTAACAATTGTTTTAATTATTAGGTTAATAGATTTGTGATATTTGTGACTAATTTTGATAATCAAGAGAGCTAATCTTAGTTTTCTAGATACAACGAAAGTATAAATGAATTCTCTTGTGACATATGAGCGATATTTCTCTCGGTGTTATTTAGTTTTCTCATATCCGCTTTGTATCCGATGTATATGCATATCTACATCCAATTTTAGCGGATATGGATATGAGCTTTTATCGAGATATATATGTATCCGCACTCCATATCCATATTTGTATTCGTGAATTGCGGTGATACGGATACGGTAAGTATCACATCTTAGTCAGATCCGAACCGCATGCACCCTTAGACTTTGGTGGGATAGTGGGTGCGAAAAGTATATAATAGTGGAGTAAAGTGACATTAGTAAGGTAGAACTCAAAACTAGAATTGGAATAATTTATAAATTAATTTTTATAGTTCTAGTAAATTAGAGCTAGAATAAAAATTCTTAGATAATTATAGCTGTACAAGAAAATAGAACTTGAATAAATTAGAACGGGAACTTAAAATTAAAATTTTAAAGTGTTAATCAATTATAAATAAATGTATCAAAAATACAACTGGTATTCAATGTTACATACGATATACCGTATCTTTTATATCGTTTTATGGTTTTATCTCGATTTCAAACTGGCACATCTTTATTGCCACTGTTTGCTTAATAACAATTAAATCTCAGGCAAGGAAGAAACTATTTATGTTTAAAAAGAAATTTGTGTACATTTCACTTACAATAAAGTAGACTAATACAAAAAGAAGATCGATGCAGCTTGACTATCTCTCTTTCGTGTTGAATATAACGCTAGGAAACAAACCGATCTCTGAAACACAGCTTTTCTTACATGTAACCTGGCTTTGTACAACCCAAAAAATTGGACATAATCTATACAAACACGCTTTACCTAAGTTTCTATATCACAGGTGTTCAAGACCCAGTTCATCTTCAATATCATCACCCTCTTCGAAAAGCTTTAAGAATCGCGCTTGATCTTGTTCCCTTTTCCTCTTCTGCCAGTATTTGTAGGTAACATAAGCCAGAGCAGCTGCTACCATAGAAGCCAACACTGAGATTAATACTATTGTAATCACATTTAGACTCTTGCGCTCTTTGGTGGGGCAAATGTTTGATCTGAACCTGAATTCACAAGAAATTCCAATATACTTCAAAATGGTAATCTTATTGATGCAAGTAACATAACTTACTTGGTTAACTAAAAGGTTAAGTTTCAAACAAACCCTCTGAACTTTGGGGTGTTCTGCACAAAACCCTGTCAAGCTTTATAAATCAGAGAAAACCCATCCAAACTTTCAAAATTATACAATACCCTCTAAGCTATTGGAAATTGTTATAAATGGCATCTACATGAAGGGTAACAAAGCCTAAACTACCACCATTACTATTTATGTTAAACTGAAAAATATGTAACAACTTAAACTCACTGTCGTCAGTTATGATACTTAAGCGGGTTGGGGACTTTTCTCTGATTTTATAACGCTTAGGAGAGTTTTGCGAAAACACCACAAAGTTCAGGGGTTTTGTGAAAATAACTCATAAATGACAAACTGACCAGCAGAAGCAGTGCAATCAGGACATAAAAATGTAGCATTGAATTCTTTCTCCTTAAACCGTAAGTATCTTCCATCAACAAAATCAGATGAACAAAACTCCCATTCATCAAATGTATCGTCAGGTTTCATAACGTCTGCTTCATACAAACCACATCGTTGGCACTTCTTATCTGGAAGTTCCGTAAGCGGCTGCAAGTAATAATTATGAATCAGCCGAAAAAAATTCTAGATGGTAATTGCAATATGTGAATTAAAAAAGGTTAATTTCACAAATCTATCATGAACTAATTGTTGTTTTGTACAAAACTACCGTAAACTACTTTTTTTACAGAAAATATATACAGAAAAGTTTCCACTAGCATCAGGAAACTATATGGTAGTCTCATGATAATACCTAAAAGTCCATGGCAATGTAAAGTTCATTGTAGTCTGGGGAACTTATTAGTAAATTCATTGTAGAATTTGTAAAGTATAATTAAAAGTTCATGGTATTTGATCCATGTGCAGGTTTGTGATAGTTTGTAGTATTTTTCTGCGTGCCATTTGAAATTTATGGTATCTTTCTCTAAGAAAAATAGCTGATGGTATTTTTGTGCGCAACCCCTAACAGAGTAACAGCTCATGGTGGTCTGTGTTTACCATTATTTTTTTCTTCAACATTTATAAAAACAGCAGCAGCCTAAGACTAACCAGCTCGCAAACTTATAAATTATAATGCATATATCTTGAAGAATTTGCAAAGTGCAATGCTGTGATTCCAATACTTTTGATGGTAAACAGGAGCAGTTTGGTGGAGAATCCTCTGAAGACCCAAAGCGTACATTTGGCCAATTTTTAGAAATCGTGACACAATAAAATGAATGGAGTTAGTGAAGATGCAATCAAGTTGAGGCTGTTTCCCTTTTCTCTAGCGACAAAACCAAAGGTTGGTTAAACTCCAAGTCTCCTAAATCATTCACCACGGAATGCCTTATCACAAGCCTTCTTGAGTAAGTATTTCCCCGTAAGACCAAAGCTTAGAAATGATATTACTAGTTTTGTTCGGTTTGATGGTGAATCTTTGTATGAAGCTTGGGAAAGATTTAAAGAACTACTGAGAAAATATCCAATATCCACATCATGGTCTACCCGAATGGTCGCTTGTGCAAACATTTTATAATGGTTTGACAAATTCAAATGGAATCACCATAGATGCACCGGCAGAGGTGCCTTGATGGGTAAGTCAACGGCATATGAGTTGTTGGAAGACATGGCTTCCAATAATTATCAATGGTCAAATGAAAGAGGTATGCCCAAGAGAGCTTGGTATGTCGATATTGATGGAATAAATATGTTGAATGCCAAGGTTGATAATATGGTTAAAGTGTTGGGTAAAATGAGTAATGCTAATGCTATTTCTAACCTTAATCCAGCTATGAATTGTGATTGGTGTGGAGGAGCACACCTTAGTTACGATTGTGTGCGGGTTGAGCAGGCACAATTCATTTCAAACTTTCATAGCGTGATCACAGAGCAATCCCTATTCCCGGACTTACAACCCGGGGTGGAGGAATCATCCCAACTTTTCTTGAAGAGATCAAGGTAACCAAGGTAGCAATTGATACCTCTCAATCCTCTGGTTTTCAACCAAGACCACAAGGAATGATGCAACAATATGAGAGCGATCAAAGTTGGGAGTCAGCCATTGAAAAGCTAGCCAATGTTACTTTTGATAGATTTCAGAGGTTGGAGGGTAAATTTGATCAGTTGGCCAGTTCCAACCGCAATGTGGAAGTTCAAATGGGCCAGTTAGCAAGTGCAATCAACTCTCGTGCTCAAGGAAACCTGCCTAGCAAGACAATGGTCAATCCAAAGGAGCAGTGCAAAGCAATCACCTTGAGAAGTGGTAAGCAACTTGGTCAGGTAAGTGGGGAAACTGTAGTGGGTGATGGTATTGAAGTGAGAAATGAATATGTGAGTAAGAAGGATGAACAAACTGAGACACCATCCCCACAGTCGGCAATTAAAACTTATGTTCCTCCCATTCCTTTTCCTCAGAGGCTTAAGCAAAATAAGCTTGATAAACAATTTGAGAAGTTTCTTGTAGTGTTTAAGCAATTGCATATTAACATTCCTTTTGCAGATGCCTTAGCACAAATTCCTGCTTATGCGAAGTTTCTTAAGGAGATTATGTCAAATAAGAGGAAATTGGAGGACTATGAGACTATTGCTTTGGTGAAGAGTGCGATCTTTGTCATTGAGAATAAACTTCCACCAAAGCTAAGAGATCCAGGGAGTTTTTCTATTCCTTGCACTATTGGTGATGTTGATTTTTCTAAGGCTTTATGTGATTTAGGTGCTAGTATTTCGCTAATACCTTTATCCGTGTGTAGGAAGCTTGGGTTGAAGGAGTTGAAGCCTACTACTATCTCTTTGTAGCTAGTCGTCGATCGATGAAGTATCCCTTGGGTATTTTGGAAAATGTGTTGGTCAAAG
Source organism: Asparagus setaceus (assembly GCA_012295165.1). Taxonomy (NCBI): domain Eukaryota; kingdom Viridiplantae; phylum Streptophyta; class Magnoliopsida; order Asparagales; family Asparagaceae; genus Asparagus; species Asparagus setaceus. The sequence continues at coordinate 15,106,883 of CM022705.1, forward strand.
TAAAGCAATTCATCATTCCAGTTGACTTCATTGTATTGGAATTGGATGAAGACACTGAGGTACCTATCATTTTGGGCCGGCCTTTCTTGGCCACTGCGGGAGCCGTCATAGATGTTAAGAATGGTAGGTTGACATTGAAGGTTGGTGAGGAAGAGGTAGAGTTTAATCTTTCTAAAGCAACTAAATATCCTTTTTTCACTGACCATGTTTTTCGAATTGATTCTGTTGATCAGTCAACTCGAGAAGTCTTTAGAAATGAAAATCCTAAAGAACCTCTTGAGAATTGTTTAGTGCATGCAGGGATCAAAAAGGATGAGAATCTAGAAGTTGCAAAGATGACATGTGCTCTAGAGGGTGAAGGTACAAGGGCAAAATATAAGAATTTTCATTTTGAGGATTTAGGCAAGGGTAATTCTCTTCCACTACCTTCTGGTGTGCAAGCACCTACAGTAGAGTTGAAGGCACATCCACCACATCTCAGGTTGAAAAAGGAGTTAGTTTCAGCACCAATTATGGCAGCGCCAGATTGGAGTTTGCCTTTTGAGCTGATGTGCGATGCCAGCGATTTTGCTTTGGGTGCCGTTCTTGGCCAAAGAAGAGACAGGAAGTTGCATGCCATATATTATGCTAGTAGACTTTTAAATGATGCACAATTAAATTATGTAACTCTTGAAAAATTGCTTGCATTGTGTTTGCTATTAATAAATTTCGATCTTATCTTGTAGGTTCCAAAGTGATTGTGTATACTGATCATTCAACAATCAAGTACTTAATGGCCAAGAAAGATGCCAAACCGCGGTTGATTCGGTGGGTGTTGCTACTCCAAGAATTTGATATTGAAATCCGGGACAAAAGCGGCATGGAAAATGTTGTAGCTGATCATTTATCCAGATTGGAGGGACAGTCGTGAGCAATAGAGATACCAATTAATGAAAGCTTTCCAGATGAGCAGTTGTTGGCAATCTTCGTTGTTCCTTGGTATGCTGATTTGGTAAACTACTTGGTGAGTGGCATTGTCCCTCCTGATTTGAGCTATCACCAGAAGAAAAAGTTTCTAAGTGATGTGAAGTATTATTTCTAGGAGGAACCATTACTATACAAGCATTGTGCAGATGGGATGATTAGAAGATGTGTTCCTCAAGAGGAAATTCATGATATCCTTCATCATTGCCATTCCATAAAAAGTGGTGGACATTTCAGTACTTCAAAAACAGCAGCAAAGGTATGGCAGTGTGGTTTTTATTGGCCAACCATGTACCAAGATGCTAGACAATTTGTGAGCAAGTGTGATAGATGTCAAAGGGTTGGAAATATGTCTAAGAGAAATGAAATGCCATTGACCAACATCTTGATAGTTGAATTGTTCGATGTTTGGGGAATTGACTTCATGGGACCGTTTCCGTCTTCTTTCAATAAGAAATACATTCTGGTGGCAGTAGACTATGTTTCTAAATGGGTTGAAGCTATTGCAACTCCTACAAATGATTCTCGTGTGGTGGTAAGTTTTGTGAGGAAAAACATTTTCTCAAGATTTGGTGTGCGAAGAGCCATTATTAGTGATGAAGGATCTCACTTTCGTGTCGGACATTCAATGCTTTGTTGAAGAAATATGGGGTTCATCATAAAGTAGCACTTCCTTATCATCCTCAAACAAGCGGGCAAGTGGAACTAGCAAAAGAGAATTGAAGTTGATTCTTGAGAAAACAGTTAACAAGTCTAAGGATCATGTGTTTGTTGTATGGGTGCACAAAACTATCTGTATCCATGGATATATCGATATCTGCATTCTTTAGGATGCAGATATTGTTACTAAACTCTATAACCGATTGGAAATTGTTATGGATAGAGTTATATAGTGAAATATCCGAATCTATATCGAAATATCGGACTATATGTTTATCATACAGTTAACAATTGTTTTAATTATTAGGTTAATAGATTTGTGATATTTGTGACTAATTTTGATAATCAAGAGAGCTAATCTTAGTTTTCTAGATACAACGAAAGTATAAATGAATTCTCTTGTGACATATGAGCGATATTTCTCTCAGTGTTATTTAGTTTTCTCATATCCGTTTTGTATCCGCATGTATATGCATATCTACATCCAATTTTAGCGGATATGGATATGAGCTTTCTTTACTGAGATATATATGTATCCGTACCCATATCCATATTTGTATTCGTGAATTGCAGGCTGATACGGATACGGTAAGTATCACATCTTAGCCGTATCTGAACCGCATGCACCCTTAGACTTTGGTGGGATAGTGGGTGCGAGTGCAGATATAATAGTGGAGTAAAGTGACATTAGTAAGGTAGAACTCAAAACTAGAATTGGAATAATTTATAAATTAATTTTTTATAGTTCTAGTAAATTAGAGCTAGAATAAAAATTCTTAGATAATTATAGCTGTACAAGAAAATAGAACTTGAATAAATTAGAACGGGAACTTAAAATTAAAATTTTAAAGTGTTAATCAATTATAAATAAATGTATCAAAAATACAACTGGTATTCAATGTTACATACGATATACCGTATCTTTTATATCGTTTTATGGTTTTATCTCGATTTCAAACTGGCACATCTTTATTGCCACTGTTTGCTTAATAACAATTAAATCTCAGGCAAGGAAGAAACTATTTATGTTTAAAAAGAAATTTGTGTACATTTCACTTACAATAAAGTAGACTAATACAAAAGAAGATCGATGCAGCTTGACTATCTCTCTTTCGTGTTGAATATAACGCTAGGAAACAAACCGATCTCTGAAACACAGCTTTTCTTACATGTAACCTGGCTTTGTACAACCCAAAAAATTGGACATAATCTATACAAACACGCTTTACCTAAGTTTCTATATCACAGGTGTTCAAGACCCAGTTCATCTTCAATATCATCACCCTCTTCGAAAAGCTTTAAGAATCGCGCTTGATCTTGTTCCCTTTTCCTCTTCTGCCAGTATTTGTAGGTAACATAAGCCAGAGCAGCTGCTACCATAGAAGCCAACACTGAGATTAATACTATTGTAATCACATTTAGACTCTTGCGCTCTTTGGTGGGGGCAAATGTTTGATCTGAACCTGAATTCACAAGAAATTCCAATATACTTCAAAATGGTAATCTTATTGATGCAAGTAACATAACTTACTTGGTTAACTAAAAAGGTTAAGTTTCAAACAAACCCTCTGAACTTTGGGGTGTTCTGCACAAAACCCTGTCAAGCTTTATAAATCAGAGAAAACCCATCCAAACTTTCAAAATTATACAATACCCTCTAAGCTATTGGAAATTGTTATAAATGGCATCTACATGAAGGGTAACAAAGCCTAAACTACCACCATTACTATTTATGTTAAACTGAAAAAATATGTAACAACTTAAACTCACTGTCGTCAGTTATGATACTTAAGCGGGTTGGGGACTTTTCTCTGATTTTATAACGTTTAGGAGAGTTTTGCGCAAAACACCACAAAGTTCAGGGGGTTTTGTGAAAATAACTCATAAATGACAAACTGACCAGCAGAAGCAGTGCAATCAGGACATAAAAATGTAGCATTGAATTCTTTCTCCTTAAACCGTAAGTATCTTCCATCAACAAAATCAGATGAACAAAACTCCCATTCATCAAATGTATCGTCAGGTTTCATAACGTCTGCTTCATACAAACCACATCGTTGGCACTTCTTATCTGGAAGTTCCGTAAGCGGCTGCAAGTAATAATTATGAATCAGCCGAAAAAAATTCTAGATGGTAATTGCAATATGTGAATTAAAAAAGGTTAATTTCACAAATCTATCATGAACTAATTGTTGTTTTGTACAAAACTACCGTAAACTACTTTTTACAGAAAATATATACAGAAAAGTTTCCACTAGCATCAGGAAACTATATGGTAGTCTCATGATAATACCTAAAGTCCATGGCAATGTAAAGTTCATTGTAGTCTGGGGAACTTATTAGTAAATTCATTGTAGAATTTGTAAAGTATAATTAAAAGTTCATGGTATTTGATCCATGTGCAGGTTTGTGATAGTTTGTAGTATTTTTCTGCGTGCCATTTGAAATTTATGGTATCTTTCTCTAAGAAAAATAGCTGATGGTATTTTTGTGCGCAACCCCTAACAGAGTAACAGCTCATGGTGGTCTGTGTTTACCATTATTTTTTTCTTCAACATTTATAAAAACAGCAGCAGCCTAAGACTAACCAGCTCGCAAACTTATAAATTATAATGCATATATCTTGAAGAATTTGCAAAGTGCAATGCTGTGATTCCAATACTTTTGATGGTAAACAAACTAGCAGTTACTAGGAGATAAGCAAATGAGCCCTTACCATTTTTGAAATCGTGGCAACATTCAACTCTGATACAAACATAATGAGACATTTGCAAGCTCATGCTTACACACAGAGAATGCCAGATCACGTTAAATTCTAAAAAATAATGCTTTTTCTTATAGACAAGTTGGTAACAAAGAATTTAAAAAGAACCATGATTTGTTTCTTTAAGTTGAACTTATTAGCCCCTGGGCAATTTTTGAAGAAGCTGATTTAAGTTATTGAGATTACCCTCTAAGGGACAACTCAATGCAACACTATTTCATGGCAATGATGAATCATCTTAAGTTCACAATGTTATATTTATGGGGTTTTTCAACATTAGTCCCTTAAATCTTTCATATGCTGAAATTAGCCCCTCAAATAATTGAAATTGCTATAAAGTTTCCCAATTCTTAAGTTATTTTGATTAGTCACTCAAATCACTGAATTCTCTATTAGGTCCCCAATTTCTTAAGTTACTTTGAAATTAGTCCCTCCAATGAAGAGTAGAAGTAGCAATTAGAGGGATTAATTTGAATCAACTTACGAGAATTTGGGAACCTAATAGCAATTTTAACGATTTGAGGGACTAATTCCGAAAATAACTTAAGAATTGGGGACCTAATAGCAATTCCAATGATTTGAGGGACTAATTTCAAAATATGAAAGATTTAAGGGACTAATATCGAAAATACCCTACAATTATTCAGTAGCAGATAGACTATACATGCTATTTCGCTATATAATTCAAATTCAAAGGGCTGTCTACTGTCTCGAGTTATTTTGTCATAGCTATCAATTAGGACAATTAGGATAGTTAATATTTCACCTTAGCTGACAACTTTTTATAAATATACAAATTTGAGCAATAGCTCACAAACAGATAATATATACTAAATTTATGTTACCTTAGCGTATAGAGAGTTCATATTTGACAGTAGACGATGGCAGTTAAGATGTCAAACTCAACTGTGATAGTTAATATTTCTCCTTAGATGAAAAATTTTATAAGCATATACAGATATATAATATCTTAATGTTAGCTTAGCATGAACAGTTTTTGAATTGAAGCATAGAAGGTGTCTGGTGGGGGGACAAATAAACATCCATGAGAATAACATTTCTAGTTCCGAGATTTTTCCTTCTTTGTTTTCTCGTTTCTTTCCCGTTTTCCAAATCACAGATTGACATCAACAGAAAAACAAGAAGTGTATGCTATAAATTAAGAAATACATTCAAGGAAGAGACTATGAAATGCATTGTTTGTCATTTTGTTCACGGCATTCATGATTTTAATTCTTTCAGATTTTAGATACTTTATTCAGTTTCTTTGCACGGAAGATAATAATAATAATAAAAGTAATAATCAAATTGCTAACGTGCCTCCAATATACCAAATTGAATCAAATTTTCATTATAGTGTCATGTTGAAACACAAACCTGCCATGACTCTTCACCTTTGAAAACATATAAGAAGTGTGTTTTCTTCACATCAGGTAGAACCGTCTTGTTCCCTCCTTGGCACTTAAAATATATAGTTGGTCTTGTAGGCAGCCATTCATGAGTATTAAAGATTTCAATTGAACCAAGAGTAACAACCCTGGATGACGAAATTCCTGCAAAAGTGATAGTAGCAATAACAATAACGAGATTGTCAGATCAAAACAGTCGACAATCTTCAATTGTAATGAAAAGCAATAACTTTTTACACAATTTGCAAGCTGAGTTTGTTCCTAATTTATCATAACTCGTGGTCTTCTATAACCAAATATGTAAATAAACGATTCCTATCACACACTAACCCATAACTGCCCGAATCATTTCCGAATTTTCTTTCCAAGTTCTAGACTTTTAAAGCTCACCAAGTTATTCGTAAACTCTGAATCTATGGCTATGCACACAGGAAACGCACAACCCTACAGAGTGAAAGAGAATCATATACATATGACCTTAAAGAACTAATTTCAGCTTTAAGGCACCATAAAACCGCAGAGGGCCAAGTAGTAACCATTTTGAACCATGATAATCATTGTTGGAGTTATGGTGTCTGATCGGACTATGCAGGCTGACCCCTGATTCACGGATCTAAAAATTATATGTTATGTAGAAGCGTAAATCTGTAATTCTTCATGTAGCCTGGGCACTCTCTCTTGTAATAGTAACTTTATCAAAAATAAATCCGAGTGTAGCCGTGGACGTAGGCAAATTGCCAAACCACGTAAAAATCTTTGTATTTAATTTTTTGTCTTTTGTGATTGCTTTTTCTGTTTTTATTGCTTTCTCTCTCCCCGTAGGAGTTTCGATTCCTAACAACCATTTCAAAGATTACACGAAATTATTGTTACATATCAACTCATACAAAATGCCAAACAGTCAACAAGTTATCTCTGGTTCTCAATTAAATCAGTAATCAACGTCAGAATCTTACCCCTGTTATGAGAAATCTTTCAATAAAAACTAAAAAAGGAAAAAACTTTACTAATTTTCAATTCCCCCAAAATTACCTAAACATACCAACAAAAGACTAAATTAATCAGTAGCCGACCAAATTTCTGAAATACCTCGAAAAGGGAAGAAATTGGCCCGGTCAAACATAGAAGAAGAGGAAAAGATTGGATCTTTTGGTACCTGGAAGAGAGCTGAGCATGAGAAGGGAGAAGAAAGAGAAGCGAGGAATCAAGAACTCGGAATCCAAAAGATTGCCAGGGGGTTTCTTCATTTTTTTATTTGATGAGAGAGAGAAGAAGGTGATGAAGAAAAGGAGCGGAAAAATCTGGGAAGACCAACTACTTTCCTCTTTGGCGGTAATAAGTGGTGGGACCCTCACCAGAATTACTTCCTTCTAGCAGCTCTGACCTTTATTAATTCGCTGATTGGGCCTACGGGCCAATTTGGTATTGTAAAGTTTGTAATAAGATTAATTACAAGCCGGTGCATTAAGAGTGTGTTTGGCGACCTTGTAAAATTAGACCAGGACTGAATCTGGCCTAATTTTTTTATTGTTTTTTATTAGGTAAAGTCTCGCGCTGAGCTACCAATTTCTTAAATTAATTGGCTATTATTTAACTTTCTTTTGGACCAATGCATATCCAAAAGAAAACTGGTTTAGCACAAAACTAGACAAGGACTGGTTCTGGCCTAGTTTTTTATAGTTTGCCAAACACACCCAAGATATCGTGCATGTCTATAAGAGAAATCCTGAGGTTATTGATTGTATTCATATGGATAATCCTCGGGTCATACATGCAATTATAATTACAATCCTACGGTCCCCCTTGTAGATACGCAAGACTCCAGGGTCGTTGGTGAAATTACACGATACCTCAAGGTATCGAATGGTAATTATCCTTTATAACAGGTTGTTTATGAGTAAGGCTATGTTTAGATTAGGGACCTTTTTAATCCTAGGACTAATTTAATTCACAATAGTCCTGGGATATAATAGTCCAGTGGACTGTAGTGAGTTAAATTTTTAATAATATGTTTGGTTCAAATTATTATTAACACCTCTAATACCTTTGTCATGTTTGAAAACTTGTCATTATAAGGGGGTATAAGATTAGAATATAACAGTAAATGTCCACAATGCCTCTACATATCAACAAAGTATTTCGGGGAGTTTGTTTGTAATTTTTAGATTTTTAGGGATTGTTTGTAATTCATATTTCTAAAGGGAATATTTGTAATTTTCATATTTTTCAGTTTTTATAATTTTTCAAACTTTAAAGAGGTTGTTTGTAATTTTTGAAGTTCTTAGGATTTGTTTGTAACTTTTGAAATTGAGGGATTGTTTGTAATTTTCAGTTTTTCAAGGGGTTAATTATATTTAAATTTTTTGGAGGATTGTTTGTTATTTTTAAATTTTCAAGTGTCGTTTGAAAACTTGTAGATTTTTCAAGGGTTGTTGCAAATTATTTTTTCATGGGGTTATTTGTTATTTTTTATTTTTACTTCTTTGTTTGTAGTTTTGGATTTTCAAGGGGTTCCTTGTAATATTCGATTATGGTGCTCTTTATAATTTTTATTTCTTTAGTGGATGTTTTGTAATTTTTATATATTTTCATTTTGGCAAAAGATCTTTCTAAATATCGGGGGATTAACAAATATCTAGATTTGGGGGATTAATATGTAAATGAGGATGAGTATTGAGTATAAGCAATCGAAGTGGGGATACGCAAATGGGATGATTAGTATGCAATCAAAGTGGACGAGGGAAATAATTGAGATGAAAAATCTTAATAACTTTTAGAAAGTTAAAGGGTAATGATGTCATTTTAGATCTAATCCTGAATGAGAAATAGTCTCAGGACTATAATAACACCCCCTCTCCCCCCATTATTTAGTCTTAAATCTTTGGACTATTTCATTTTAATGGACTAAATAGTCCCACCTAATATCATCTACAAATTTGAACCAAACATGTTATTATTTTATTTTAAAGGATAAAGAGTTATTAACTCAAAATAATACCCAATCCAAACATAGCCTAAGGATTTTATGAGAACACCTAATATATCATTCACGAGTGGATAGAGGGTTAGTTTGAGAATTATGAGTACTCTATTAATGGTGTGGATTACCTTGCTCCTGTAGAGATGGTTACGATATGATCCCTAATGATTGCATATCTAAGTTGTGCGGATCCTATCGAACTAAACCTATAGAAGTGAAGTAATCTACATCGTAAATAGAAGAGTCATAATTCCTAAACTAACTCTTTAACCATCCATGAATGATATATATCATCCCTTTCTATAGGGAATAGAATCCTTACTCTTATATAAGCTGTTAAAAATGATTGTTTGGTAATTATATGTCATCAACTATTTCCAAATGTAGTAAATTATTTGATTAAATTTTATTTAAAGATCATTATAAGTGAAAATGACAAAAATAGTCATAACTGAAGCTATCTAAATAGGCGAGATAATTTAGGATAGATGAGATAATAATGTAATCTAAATGGTATATATGATATTAAAACTACAAAAAGCAAAAGATCTATTAAAAGCATTCTAAGGTTGCTTCTAAAACACTCCCTCCCCGGTCCTCCCCAACCCCTAAGCGTGATGGTTTCAATCGACAAGCAAAATAAATTTACTAAACACCATTATTCACTATTTTTTAAAGCATAAGCAACCTAAAATAGCAATACCAAACTGGCCTTTTGTCTAACCAAAATAAAAATTTAGAGTAATTTGAGGTAAATGTACAAAATAACAGATCTATGAAAAAAATATATCATTAATCATTTTTATTGGAGAAAAATACTATAACAAAGTCATACATGTACAATTACAATCGCAGGGTCCCCAATGTGCATACGCTAACTCTAGGATTGTCGGTGAAATTACACGATACCTCAAGGTACGGCTTGTAATTAATCCTTTTATGACAAATTGTTTATGAGTAAGGATTCTATGAGAACATCTTATAAAAGGGGTGATCTATGCCATTCACTAGCGGATAGAGGTCGGTTTGAGAATTAGGGTACCCTATCAATGGTGTGGATTACCTTGCTCCTGTAGAGATGGTTACGATATGATCCCTAATGATTGCATATCTAAGTTGTGCGGATCCTATCGAACTAAACCTATAGAAGTGAAGTAATCTACATCGTAAATAGAAGAGTCATAATTCTAAACTAACTCTTTAACCATCCATGAATGATATATATCATCCCTTTCTATAGGGAATAGAATCCTTACTCTTATATAAGCTATTAAAATGATTGTTTGGTAATTATATGTCATCAACTATTTCCAAATGTAGTAAATTATTTGATTAAATTTTATTTAAAGATCATTATAAGTGAAAATGACAAAAATAGTCATAACTGAAGCTATCTAAATAGGCGAGATAATTTAGGATAGATGAGATAATAATGTAATCTAAATGGTATATATGATATTAAAACTACAAAAAGCAAAAGATCTATTAAAAGCATTCTAAGGTTGCTTCTAAAACACTCCCTCCCCGGTCCTCCCCAACCCCTAAGCGTGATGGTTTCAATCGACAAGCAAAATAAATTTACTAAACACCATTATTCACTATTTTTAAAGCATAAGCAACCTAAAATAGCAATACCAAACGGCCTTTTGTCTAACCAAAATAAAAATTTAGAGTAATTTGAGGTAAATTTTCAAACTAACGGTTTTGTGAAAAAAATCTAGCATTAATCATTTTTATTGGAGAAAAATACTATAACAGGGTCATACATGTACAATTACAATCGCAGGGTCCCCAATGTGCATACGCTAACTCTAGGATTGTCGGTGAAATTACACGATACCTCAAGGTACGGCTTGTAATTAATCCTTTTATGACAATTTGTTTATGAGTAAGGATTCTATGAGAACATCTTATAAAAGGGGTGATCTATGCCATTCACAAGCGGATAGAGGGTCAGTTTGAGAATTAGGGTACCCTATCAATGGTGTGGATTACCTCACTCCTATAGAGATGGTTCTGATATGATCCCTAATGATTGCATATCTAAGTTGTACGGATCCTATCAGAACTAAACCTATAGAAGTGAAGTAATCTACATCGTAAATAGAAGAGTCATAATTCTAAACTAACTCTTTAACCATCCATGAATGATATATATCATCCCTTTCTATAGGGAATAGAATCCTTACTCTTATATAAGCTATTAAAATGATTGTTTGGTAATTTTTATATATTTTCATTTTGGCAAAAGATCTTTCTAAATATCGGGGATTAACAAATATCTAGATTTGGGGATTAATATGTAAATGAGGATGAGTATTGAGTATAAGCAATCAAGTGGGGATACATAAATGGGATGATTAGTATGCAATCAAAGTGGACGAGGGAAATAATTGAGATGAAAAATCTTAATAACTTTTAGAAAGTTAAAGGGTAATGATGTCATTTTAGATCTAATCTGAATGAGAAATAGTCTCAGGACTATAATAACACCCCCTCTCCCCCCATTATTTAGTCTTAAATCTTTGGACTATTTCATTTTAATGGACTAAATAGTCCCACCTAATATCATCTACAAATTTGAACCAAACATGTTATTATTTTATTTTAAAGGATAAAGAGTTATTAACTCAAAATAATACCCAATCCAAACATAGCCTAAGGATTTTATGAGAACACCTAATATATCATTCACGAGTGGATAGAGGGTTAGTTTGAGAATTATGAGTACTCTATTAATGGTGTGGATTACCTCACTCCTATAGAGATGGTTCTGATATGATCCCTAATGATTGCATATCTAAGTTGTACGGATCCTATCAGAACTAAACCTATAGAAGTGAAGTAATCTACATCGTAAATAGAAGAGTCGTAACTCCCAAACTGTTGGGATCTGGGATCAGCACATGCGCTTGTGAGCGATATCACCCGAGAGAAGCCTTTGATATTCCCGTCTCACGAAGGAAACAAGAATAGAAAGTAAAATATCCCAACAAAGTGAGATATCTACTCTTCCTCTTAACGATTACTAGGGTGAATCAAGGGAACCTACAAACAATAGCAAATTCACGACAAAAGCAGTAAAGACACGAGATTCGTGGTTCAAGAAAATTGCCTACTTCCACAAGAGGGGTGAGGGAGATTTGACTATAAAGAACAGACGACTTGTACAATCCACAAGCTCGTCCCAAAGAAAAACTTTGATTTTTACCCAAGAGAAATTGACCTCTCTCTTGTAGAATCTCTCCAAGCTTTCTCTTTTTCTCTCTCTAGCCGCCGCCAAAAAGCCCTAGCTTTTTCTCCCTTTTTCTTCACTTTTCTCCACACCAATAACCCTAGGTTTTAGTTCTTTATTTATAGGAAAATAAAGAACTATTTCCTTTAAGTTTCCCGATGTGGGACTAAAATAATAATAATATAAAAAAACTTCTTTTGTTTACGTTTTTCGTTCGACCCGGGACCGAATCCGGTCGGTCAAGCGCGAAACGATTTGTGCTTTCGTGTATGTTGGACCCACCCGTGAGTTCACACAAACTAACCCTCTACCCATTCGTAAATGATATAGATCACCCCTTTTTATATGTGTTCTGATAGAGTCCTTACTCCGTAAATGATATAGATCACCCCTTTTTATATGTGTTCTGATAGAATCCTTACTCTTATATAAGCTATTAAAATGATTGTTTCTAAAAGCACCAATAAAAGCACCACTTAAAAGCACCAACAGTTTCAATAAGCATGCAAAATGAATTTACCAAACACCATTATGATCTATTTCCTTTTAAAAAAAAAAAGCAAAAGCAGCCTAAAAACAACAAATACCAAGCTGGCCTTTTATCTGACCAAAATAAAAAGTTAGACTAATTTGAGGTAAATTTTCAAACTAACGGTTTTGTGAAAAAAAATCTAGCATTAATCATTTTTAGTAGAGAAAAATATTATAACTATCAGAAAAAAAACTACAAAAGGCTAAGCACTCGACTTGGCACTGAATGAGTGCGGAAATTCTCAGGTTTAAATTGTATGCAAATATGATAGATAGAGAGGTATATTAGGTGAAAAGACACTTTGAATTTGTGGTATGGATATAAGTAAAATATCAATAGACATATTCAAATATCTGAAAATAGTCGGATTTGTGGCACACCCTAAAGTTTAGGGGTCTCTTCAATGATTTTGAAAGTTCATAGAAGTTTTCTTAAAAAAAAAAAACCAAAGCTCATAGGCATTTTCTGATGCTTAACCTAAATTTATCCGTTAAAGCCATTAGAAGATCCTTGGTGATTATCCCTAATCCATAGCTGGGTTTTCTTCCCTCTTTATCAATTTGACGTAATGCATCTCAATATTTAGGACAAATTTTCATTTTAGACCGTTTTTGAATTTTATTTGTAAAAAACGACCTGTTCTTCTTTTATTTGCAAATTTCGACCTAGTTTCAGCCACCTGGTTGAAACTAGGTCGAAATTTACAAATAAAAGAAGAGCAGTCGTTTTTACAAATAAAATTCATTAAAAACGGTCTAAAATGAAAATTTGTCCCAATATTTATATATTGCTAATGTAACTCCTTTAGCAACCCTTGCAGGATCCTCCTTAACTTTACTTGAGTTTATGATCATATTGTAGGTTTCTTTATGATAAAAATTTGAAGTTTCTATAAATAAAAATTGCAAATTTGCAATGTAGGCCATGTTTAGATTGTGCATTATTTTGAGTTAATAACCCTATATCCTTTAAACTAAAATAATAACATGTTTGGTTCAAAGTTTTAGATGGGATTAGGCGGATTATTTAGCCCTTTAAAATAAAGTAGTCCAGATTTCGGACTAAACAAAGGAGAGGGAGAGGGTGGTTATTATAGTCAAGGGACTATTTCTCAATTGGAATTAGATGCTAAATGACTCCTTTACACCTTAATTTTTCTAAATATTATGTACAATTTTCTCTTTACTTATTTCTCTCACTAGCTTCTTATTGCTTCACGCAGGTTTCTTTCGTCTATGCATCGTTAGTACAGTAAGCTTATCCATTTTTCTATATTTGATTTTTGCTTCATCTTTAATATAACTTGTCAACTCTAGTTTAGATGCTTGGGACATTAGGTTAAAACATAAGTATCTGTTGGAACGCATTTTATCTAATTTTTCATGTTTTGTGTTTCTTTTCTTTTCTTTGGCAGGTGTGCAATAGGGAACACTTTTAAAATGTCCTTTCAACTTGTTATCAAATTTATTTAGTATATAATTATGATTAGAAAGTCGCACACCAAAGTTCAAGATTACTTGTTATATCATTAAGAGTATAATTCACTCGGTAGGAAGAAGGATAAATTTGACATTTATTATTATTTTGTAATCCTATTCCTTTTATAATGACAAGTTTCGGACATAATATATATACTAGAGAAGTTAATAACAAATTGAGCCAAATAGATTATTAAAATTTTAACTCACTATAGTCTCTGGATTATTATATCCGGGCTATAGTGAGTTAAATTAGTCTGGGATAATGCTCTTAATTAGTTTGTTCTTTCACTAATACAATTGGTACTATTAACGTGCAAATTTAACTATATTTGCAATTTGTGGAAATAATATAAATGTAACTAGCAATTGCAGTTACAGCATATAGAAATAGTAATATAAATGTTTATTTAGCTATAAATACAAAAAAAAAAAACCTATACAATTTTTGCGTGTGCAGTTACTTCGTTATAAGTATAAAATATAGTTGTACAAAGAAATGATTTTTCCAAAAATAATTTTTAAACTAGTATATAATAAGCATTTGGCAACCAAAATTATAAAATTGATATAGTCGGGGATCTAAGAAAATTGCCTACTTCCACAAGAGGGGTGAGGGAGATTTGACTATAAAGAACACCGACGACTTGTACAATCCACAAGCTCGTCCCAAAGAAAAACTTTGATTTTTACCCAAGAGAAATTGACTCTCTCTTGTAGAATCTCTCAAGCTTTCTCTTTTTCTCTCTCTAGCCGCCAAAAAGCCCTAGCTTTTTCTCCTTTTCTTCACTTTTCTCCACACCAATAACCCTAAGTTTTAGTTCTTTATTTATAGGAAAATAAAGAACTATTTCCTTAAGTTTCCGATGTGGGACTAAAATAATAACATGTTTGGTTCAAAGTTTTAGATGGGATTAGGCGGATTATTTAGCCCTTTAAAATAAAGTAGTCCAGATTTGGACTAAACAAAGGAGAGGGAGAGGGTGGTTATTATAGTCAAGGGACTATTTCTCAATTGGAATTAGATGCTAAATGACTCCTTTACACCTTAATTTTTCTAAATATTATGTACAATTTTCTCTTTACTTATTTCTCTCACTAGCTTCTTATTGCTTCACGCAGGTTTCTTTCGTCTATGCATCGTTAGTACAGTAAGCTTATCCATTTTTCTATATTTGATTTTTGCTTCATCTTTAATATAACTTGTCAACTCTAGTTTAGATGCTTGGGACATTAGGTTAAAACATAAGTATCTGTTGGAACGCATTTTATCTAATTTTTCATGTTTTGTGTTTCTTTTCTTTTCTTTGGCAGGTGTGCAATAGGGAACACTTTTAAAATGTCCTTTCAACTTGTTATCAAATTTATTTAGTATATAATTATGATTAGAAAGTCGCACACCAAAGTTCAAGATTACTTGTTATATCATTAAGAGTATAATTCACTCGGTAGGAAGAAGGATAAATTTGACATTTATTATTATTTTGTAATCCTATTCCCTTTTATAATGACAAGTTTCGGACATAATATATATACTAGAGAAGTTAATAACAAATTGAGCCAAATAGATTATTAAAATTTTAACTCACTATAGTCTCTGGATTATTATATCCGGGCTATAGTGAGTTAAATTAGTCTGGGATAATGCTCTTAATTAGTTTGTTCTTTCACTAATACAATTGGTACTATTAACGTGCAAATTTAACTATATTTGCAATTTGTGGAAATAATATAAATGTAACTAGCAATTGCAGTTACAGCATATAGAAATAGTAATATAAATGTTTATTTAGCTATAAATACAAAAAAAAAAAACCTATACAATTTTTGCGTGTGCAGTTACTTCGTTATAAGTATAAAATATAGTTGTACAAAGAAATGATTTTTCCAAAAATAATTTTTAAACTAGTATATAATAAGCATTTGGCAACCAAAATTATAAAATTGATATAGTCGGGGATACAGTACATTGCATCTACTTTCTATAAAATCGTAACTAGAATTGCAATTGTAATTTTCTGTAAATCAAGCAATTCCATAAAATTGGTGAATCTTTATTTTAACTCCAAAACCATATATTTTGTTCTTTAAAAAGGAAATTATTTTTCGAAAAGTTATTGCTTGAAATCATATTTACACACTATATAATAGTCCCCCCCATCCACTTATTACTTCCTCTTCCCTACAGTCGTAGGCCTTTCCCGCTTAATCTTTCCTAACCAACTAATTCGAATCAACGGCCGATCTCACTCTATCCATCAAATCCAACGGTCACAATTATGCATCCCCGTTACGATCCAACCCGACACGCTACCGAACTCGTCTCGGTTTCGGTGATGGTGTCGCCGTCTCCCTCTCTCTTCTCTCTCTCCTCTCTCTATTTAACCACTTTCTCTCTCCTCTCCTCTTCTCCAAACACGCCTTCGTTCTCTTTCTCTCTCCTAGGGTTTCAAGAACCGAATTCATGAAGCAAGTATTGCCCAAGTTATTCATCCCCTCAATCCCCAATACTGATCAAGCTCCTTCTTTGCTAAATTTTGCGCTTTAGGGTTCGCTTTCTCTTGATTTCGATGAACTTATCAAAGTCGAGATCATATACCTGATCATTGCAAAGAAAGCAATAAAGATCGATTTTTCTCGTCTCTGAGAGATCTCATGTCCGTCATTTGTTTGAGCATGGATCAAGAAGTGATCTGAGCAGTTAATTTGAGCGAGATCAAGCGAGGTAAAGCCGCCTAGGGATTTGGAGCGAAAGAGCATCCGGTACCGAAGTTTTTGAGAGCAGGAGGAGGAATTGGTTTGGGAAGTTGGTGGCCCAGGCGAAGGCTTGGAGAAGGAGAGTGCAGGAGGAAGAGTTGGTTATAAACTTCACAGGATTTCATTTCCCGTGAAGTTTAGTGCCGATTTACTAAGTTTTAATCAAACCCCAAAACTTCACGGGAAATCAAATCCCATGAAGTTTATAACCAGCTCTTCCTCCCCAAACAAGAAATCTCCCCGGCTCCCCTGCGGCTCTCCTCCTCCTCGACCCTCTGAGACCTCTCAGGCCCCAAGAAGTGATTTTTCAGCAGTGTGAACTAAAGCTTGAAGAACTGAATTCATGAAGCAAGTATTGCCCAAGTTATTCATCCCCCTCAATCCCCAATACTGATCAAGCTCCTTCTTTGCTAAATTTTGCCGCTTTAGGGTTCGCTTTCTCTTGATTTCGATGAACTTATCAAAGTCGAGATCATATACTGATCATTGCAAAGAAAGCAATAAAGATCTGATTTTTCTCGTCTCTGAGAGATCTCATGTCCGTCATTTGTTTGAGCATGGATCAAGAAGTGATCTGAGCAGTTAATTTGAGCGAGATCAAGCGAGGTAAAGCCGCCTAGGGATTTGGAGCGAAAGAGCATCCGGTACCGAAGTTTTTGAGAGCAGGAGGAGGAATTGGTTTGGGGAAGTTGGTGACCCACCCACGGAGTTCACACAAACTAACCCTCTACCCATTCGTAAATGATATAGATCACCCTTTTTATATGTGTTCGATAGAGTCCCATCTCGTAAATGATATAGATCACCCTTTATGTGTTCGATAGAATCCTTACTCTTATATAAGCTATTAAAATGATTGTTTCTAAAAGCACCAATAAAAGCACCACTTAAAAGCACCAACAGTTTCAATAAGCATGCAAAATGAATTTACCAAACACCATTATGATCTATTTCCTTTAAAAAAAAGCAAAAGCAGCCTAAAACAACAAATACCAAGCTGGCCTTTTATCTGACCAAAATAAAAAGTTAGACTAATTTGAGGTAAATTTTCAAACTAACGGTTTTGTGAAAAAATCTAGCATTAATCATTTTTAGTAGAGAAAAATATTATAACTATCAGAAAAAAACTACAAAAGGCTAAGACTCGACTTGGCACTGAATGAGTGCGGAAATTCTCAGGTTTAAATTGTATGCAAATATGATAGATAGAGAGGTATATTAGGTGAAAAGACACATTGAATTTGTGGTATGGATATAAGTAAAATATCAATAGACATATTCAAATATCTGAAAATAGTCGGATTTGTGGCACACCCTAAAGTTTAGGGGTCTCTTCAATGATTTTGAAAGTTCATAGAAGTTTTCTTAAAAAAAAAAAACCAAAGCTCATAGGCATTTTCTGACGTTTAACCTAAATTTATCCGTTAAAGCCATTAGAAGATCCTTGGTGATTATCCCTAATCCATAGCTGGGTTTTCTTCCCTCTTTTATCAATTTGACGTAATGCATCTCAATATTTAGGACAAATTTTCATTTTAGACCGTTTTTGAATTTTATTTGTAAAAAACGACCTGTTCTTCTTTTATTTGCAAATTTCGACCTAGTTTCAGCCACCTGGTTGAAACTAGGTCGAAATTTACAAATAAAACTGCAAAACTTCACAGGATTTCATTTCCCGTGAAGTTTAGTGCCGATTTACTAAGTTTTAATCAAACCCCAAAACTTCACGGGAAATCAAATCCCATGAAGTTTATAACCAGCTCTTCCTCCCCAAACAAGAAATCTCCCCGGCTCCCCCTGCAGCTCTCCTCCTCCTCAGCCTACAGACCTCTCTGTGCCCCAAGAAGTGATTTTTCAACGGCGGAGTGTGAACTAAAGCTTGAAGAACTGAATTCATGAAGCAAGTATTGCCCATGTTATTCATCCCCCTCAATCCCCAATACTGATCAAGCTCCTTCTTTGCTAAATTTTGCCGCTTTAGGGTTCGCTTTCTCTTGATTTCATGAACTTATCAAAGTCGAGATCATATACCTGATCATTGCAAAGAAAGCAATAAAGATCGATTTTTCTCGTCTCTGAGAGATCTCATGTCCGTCATTTGTTTGAGCATGGATCAAGAAGTGATCTGAGCAGTTAATTTGAGCGAGATCAAGCGAGGTAAAGCCGCCTAGGGATTTGGAGCGAAAGAGCATCCGGTACCGAAGTTTTTGAGAGCAGGAGGAGGAATTGGTTTGGGAAGTTGGTGGTGGCGAAGGCTTGGAGAAGGAGAGTGCGGGAGGAAGAGTTGGTTATAAACTTCACGATTTCATTTCCGTGAAGTTTTGGGGTTTAATTAAAACTTAGTAAATCACCACTAAACTTCACGGAAATGAAATCCGTGAAGTTTACGATTTATTTATAAATTTCGATCCAATTTCACCAAAGTGGTCAAACCGGTCGAATTTGCAAATAAAGAAGAGCAGTCGTTTTTACAAATAAAATTCATTAAAAACGGTCTAAAATGAAAATTTGTCCCAATATTTATATATTGCTAATGTAACTCCTTTAGCAACCCTTGCAGGATCCTCCTTAACTTTACTTGAGTTTATGATCATATTGTAGGTTTCTTTATGATAAAAATTTGAAGTTTCTATAAATAAAAATTGCAAATTTGCAATGTAGGCCATGTTTAGATTGTGCATTATTTTGAGTTAATAACCCTATATCCTTTAAACTAAAATAATAACATGTTTGGTTCAAAGTTTTAGATGGGATTAGGCCGGATTATTTAGCCCTTTAAAATAAAGTAGTCCAGAGATTTCGGACTAAACAAAGGAGAGGGAGAGGGTGGTTATTATAGTCAAGGGACTATTTCTCAATTGGAATTAGATGCTAAATGACTCCTTTACACCTTAATTTTTCTAAATATTATGTACAATTTTCTCTTTACTTATTTCTCTCACTAGCTTCTTATTGCTTCACGCAGGTTTCTTTCGTCTATGCATCGTTAGTACAGTAAGCTTATCCATTTTTCTATATTTGATTTTTGCTTCATCTTTAATATAACTTGTCAACTCTAGTTTAGATGCTTGGGACATTAGGTTAAAACATAAGTATCTGTTGGAACGCATTTTATCTAATTTTTCATGTTTTGTGTTTCTTTTCTTTTCTTTGGCAGGTGTGCAATAGGGATCACTTTTAAAATGTCCTTTCAACTTGTTATCAAATTTATTTAGTATATAATTATGATTAGAAAGTCGCACACCAAAGTTCAAGATTACTTGTTATATCATTAAGAGTATAATTCACTCTCGGTAGGAAGAAGGATAAATTTGACATTTATTATTATTTTGTAATCCTATTCCCTTTTATAATGACAAGTTTCGGACATAATATATATACTAGAGAAGTTAATAACAAATTGAGCCAAATAGATTATTAAAATTTTAACTCACTATAGTCTCTGGATTATTATATCCGTGGCTATAGTGAGTTAAATTAGTCTGATAATGCTCTTAATTAGTTTGTTCTTTCACTAATACAATTGGTACTATTAACGTGCAAATTTAACTATATTTGCAATTTGTGGAAATAATATAAATGTAACTAGCAATTGCAGTTACAGCATATAGAAATAGTAATATAAATGTTTATTTAGCTATAAATACAAAAAAAAAAAACCTATACAATTTTTTGCGTGTGCAGTTACTTCGTTATAAGTATAAAATATAGTTGTACAAAGAAATGATTTTTCCAAAAATAATTTTTAAACTAGTATATAATAAGCATTTGGTATAAAATTGATATCTGATACCACACCACCAACACTTTACTTGCACTTTTCTTTGCACCAATATTGCAAATATTAAAATACACAAATTAAGAACCTTCACCACCTTCTTCTTCACCACCAGCCCCAAATCTGTAATTTTAGGACCATGCCATTACCCAAATTGACGGAATCTATTTCTCCCTCTTCTCCCAAACAAGAAATCTCCTGGCCCCCGCGCTCTCCTCCTACCTCATGCCTCGTGCCCAAGAAGTGATTTTCAAGCAGTGAGTGTGAACTAAAGCTTGAAGAACTGAATTCATGAAGCAAGTATTGCCTGTTATTCATCCCCTCAATCCCCAATACTGATCAAGCTCCTTCTTTGCTAAATTTTGCCGCTTTAGGGTTCGCTTTCTCTTGATTTCGATGAACTTATCAAAGTCGAGATCATATACCTGATCATTGCAAAGAAAGCAATAAAGATCTGATTTTTCTACGTCTACAGAGATCTCATGTCCGTCATTTGTTTGAGCATGGATCAAGAAGTGATCTGAACAGTTAATTTCAGAGCAGATCAAGCAGAGGTAAAGCCGGCCTAGGGATTTGGAGCAGAAAGAGCATCTGGGTACTGAGTTTTTTGAGAGCAGGGAGGAGGAATTGGTTTGGGGAAGTTGGTGACTGAATGAAGGCTTGGAGAAGGAGAGTGCAGGAGGAAGAGCTGGTTATAAACTTCACGGGATTTCATTTCCCGTGAAGTTTTGGGGTTTAATTAAAACTTAGTAAATCACCACTAAACTTCACGGGAAATGAAATCCCGTGAAGTTTTACAGTTTTATTTATAAATTTCGATCCAATTTCAGCCAGGTGGCTGAAACTGGGTCGAAATTTGCAAATAAAAGAAGAACAGGTCGTTTTTTACAAATAAAATTCATTAAAAAACGGTCTAAAATGAAAATTTGTCCCAATATTTATATATTGCTAATGTAACTCCTTTAGCAACCCTTGCAGGATCCTCCTTAACTTTACTTGAGTTTATGATCATATTGTAGGTTTCTTTATGATAAAAAATTTGAAGTTTCTATAAATAAAAAATTGCAAATTTGCAATGTAGGCCATGTTTAGATTGTGCATTATTTTGAGTTAATAACCCTATATCCTTTAAACTAAAATAATAACATGTTTGGTTCAAAGTTTTAGATGGGATTAGGCCGGATTATTTAGCCCTTTAAAATAAAGTAGTCCAGAGATTTCGGACTAAACAAAGGAGAGGGAGAGGGTGGTTATTATAGTCAAGGGACTATTTCTCAATTGGAATTAGATGCTAAATGACTCCTTTACACCTTAATTTTTCTAAATATTATGTACAATTTTCTCTTTACTTATTTCTCTCACTAGCTTCTTATTGCTTCACGCAGGTTTCTTTCGTCTATGCATCGTTAGTACAGTAAGCTTATCCATTTTTCTATATTTGATTTTTGCTTCATCTTTAATATAACTTGTCAACTCTAGTTTAGATGCTTGGGACATTAGGTTAAAACATAAGTATCTGTTGGAACGCATTTTATCTAATTTTTCATGTTTTGTGTTTCTTTTCTTTTCTTTGGCAGGTGTGCAATAGGGATCACTTTTAAAATGTCCTTTCAACTTGTTATCAAATTTATTTAGTATATAATTATGATTAGAAAGTCGCACACCAAAGTTCAAGATTACTTGTTATATCATTAAGAGTATAATTCACTCTCGGTAGGAAGAAGGATAAATTTGACATTTATTATTATTTTGTAATCCTATTCCCTTTTATAATGACAAGTTTCGGACATAATATATATACTAGAGAAGTTAATAACAAATTGAGCCAAATAGATTATTAAAATTTTAACTCACTATAGTCTCTGGATTATTATATCCGTGGCTATAGTGAGTTAAATTAGTCTGGATAATGCTCTTAATTAGTTTGTTCTTTCACTAATACAATTGGTACTATTAACGTGCAAATTTAACTATATTTGCAATTTGTGGAAATAATATAAATGTAACTAGCAATTGCAGTTACAGCATATAGAAATAGTAATATAAATGTTTATTTAGCTATAAATACAAAAAAAAAAAACCTATACAATTTTTTGCGTGTGCAGTTACTTCGTTATAAGTATAAAATATAGTTGTACAAAGAAATGATTTTTCCAAAAATAATTTTTAAACTAGTATATAATAAGCATTTGGCAACCAAAATTATAAAATTGATATAGTCGGGGATACAGGTGCATTGCATCTACTTTCTATAAAATGCAATTACAATTACAAGCGATTAATCGGTAAAGGCTGCAATGCATCTACTTTCTATAAAATCGTAACTAGAATTGCAATTGTAATTTTCGTAAATCAAGCAATTCCATAAAATTGGTGAATCTTTATTTTAACTCCAAAACCATATATTTTGTTCTTTAAAAGGAAATTATTTTTCGAAAAGTTATTGCTTGAAATCATATTTACACACTATATAATAGTCCCCATCCACTTATTACTTCCTCTTCCCTACAGTCGTAGGCCTTTCCCTTAATCTTTCCTAACCAACTAATTCGAATCAACGGCCGATCTCACTCTATCCATCAAATCCAACGGTCACAATTATGCATCCCCGTTACGATCAACCCGACACGCTACCGAACTCGTCTCGGTTTCGGTGATGGTGTCGCCGTCTCCCTCCCTCTCTCTCTCTCTCCTCTCCTCTCCTCTTCTCCAAACACGCCTTCGTTCTCTTTCTCTCTCCTCCCCTTTCTTCCATATCCTCCCCAACTTTTACTTATTTACACATTGCCTCCTTCCCTCCTCCCCTTTTTATCTCCACCAACAATTCTCCACGTCACCATCTTCTTCCTCCTCCCTCTCTCTTCTCTCTCTCTCTCTATTTAACCACTTTCTCTCTCCTAGGGTTTCAAGAACCGTTCGAAGGCGCCGTCGATCGTCACTTTCTCGGTACGCTCTCTCTCTCTCCTCCCTCCGCCCCCCCCTCTAATCTAGGGTTTCCTCCTTTGATTCTGCCTTCTTTTGTTAAATTAGGGTTAGGGTTTGGGAG
Organism: Asparagus setaceus; assembly: GCA_012295165.1. Taxonomy (NCBI): domain Eukaryota; kingdom Viridiplantae; phylum Streptophyta; class Magnoliopsida; order Asparagales; family Asparagaceae; genus Asparagus; species Asparagus setaceus. The sequence continues at coordinate 15,130,485 of CM022705.1, forward strand.
CTGATGGCGATGTGAAATCCACTAGCGGTAGGGTCTCGAGATTCGACGGCGACGACTCGCCGGAGATGATCTCCGCCGATGAGTCCGACGATGAGGAGGAGGTCTCGGATTCTTCGGATTTGGGCATGGAATCGGATCCTTCGGATGCGGATTCGGGCATGGAGTCCGATGAATTCGATCTATCTGAACTTGGTGAGGCTAATTCAGAGCTATGTCAAGTCGGTAACCAGAGCTTTTCTGTTCCTTTTGAGATTTTTGATCTCCCTGATCTAAGTTCTGTTCTTTCGTTGGAAACTTGGAATGAGTGTTTAACTGAGGAGGAGAGGTTTGGCCTATCGGCTTTCTTACCCGATATGGACCAAGAAACTCTAGCCCGAACCCTAACGGAGCTTTTTGCTGGTAAAAATTTCCACTTTGGGAGTCCTATTCATGATTTGTTTAGTAAATTGAAGGGTGGGATGTTGGATCCGAGAGTGGTGCTTTATCGTAGAGGTTTGAGTTTCTTTCGAAAGAGAGAGCATTACCATTCGCTGAGAAAGTATCAGAATTCGATGGTGGGGGGTATTTTTAAGATTCAGGATGCTTGGAGGAACTGTTCGGGGTACGGGATTGAGGAAAGATTGCGGCTTTTGAACATTTTCAGAAGCCAGAGGAGTTTGGTTTTGAAAGGAATGGGGATGTTGGGTCAGAGACTGATTCGACAATTCGAGGAGGCTTTGTTGGATAAAAGGCTTAAGATGACTTCAGAGCCAATGAGGTTTGGGAAAGAAAATTCAAGGGCATTCTGAAGGTTGCTCCTACAAAAGCTTCTGTCAAAATGGAGTATATGGGTGTTGAGGGTCAGTACCCTTTGCCTGGCAAGCATGATTTCAAGAAGAAAGATAAGACTTCAAGGGGCTTCTTTCGTCTATGCATCGTTAGTACAGTAAGCTTATCCATTTTTCTATATTTGATTTTTGCTTCATCTTTAATATAACTTGTCAACTCTAGTTTAGATGCTTGGGACATTAGGTTAAAACATAAGTATCTGTTGGAACGCATTTTATCTAATTTTTCATGTTTTGTGTTTCTTTTCTTTTCTTTGGCAGGTGTGCAATAGGGATCACTTTTAAAATGTCCTTTCAACTTGTTATCAAATTTATTTAGTATATAATTATGATTAGAAAGTCGCACACCAAAGTTCAAGATTACTTGTTATATCATTAAGAGTATAATTCACTCGGTAGGAAGAAGGATAAATTTGACATTTATTATTATTTTGTAATCCTATTCCCTTTTATAATGACAAGTTTCCACATAATATATATACTAGAGAAGTTAATAACAAATTGAGCCAAATAGATTATTAAAATTTTAACTCACTATAGTCTCTCGATTATTATATCCGTGGCTATAGTGAGTTAAATTAGTCCCTGGATAATGCTCTTAATTAGTTTGTTCTTTCACTAATACAATTGGTACTATTAACGTGCAAATTTAACTATATTTGCAATTTGTGGAAATAATATAAATGTAACTAGCAATTGCAGTTACAGCATATAGAAATAGTAATATAAATGTTTATTTAGCTATAAATACAAAAAAAAAAACCTATACAATTTTTTGCGTGTGCAGTTACTTCGTTATAAGTATAAAATATAGTTGTACAAAGAAATGATTTTTCCAAAAAATAATTTTTAAACTAGTATATAATAAGCATTTGGCAACCAAAATTATAAAATTGATATAGTCGGGGATACAGCTGCATTGCATCTACTTTCTATAAAATCGCAATTACAATTACAAACAGTGTCAGAACTAAAGCTGCAACTGCATCTACTTTCTATAAAATCGTAACTAGAATTGCAATTGTAATTTTCTGTAAATCAAGCAATTCCATAAAATTGGTGAATCTTTATTTTAACTCCAAAACCATATATTTTGTTCTTTAAAAAGGAAATTATTTTTCGAAAAGTTATTGCTTGAAATCATATTTACACACTATATAATAGTCCCCCCCATCCACTTATTACTTCCTCTTCCCTACAGTCGTAGGCCTTTCCCGCTTAATCTTTCCTAACCAACTAATTCGAATCAACGGCCGATCTCACTCTATCCATCAAATCCAACGGTCACAATTATGCATCCCCGTTACGATCCAACCCGACACGCTACCGAACTCGTCTCGGTTTCGGTGATGGTGTCGCCGTCTCCCTCCCTCTCTCTCTTCTCTCTCTCCTCTCCTCTCCTCTTCTCCAAACACGCCTTCGTTCTCTTTCTCTCTCCTCCCCCTTTCTTCCCATATCCTCCCCCAACTTTTACTTATTTACACATTGCCTCCCTTCCCTCCTCCCCCTTTTTATCTCCACCAACAATTCTCCACGTCACCATCTTCTTCCTCCTCCCCTCTCTCTTTCTCTCTCCTCTCTCTATTTAACCACTTTCTCTCTCCTAGGGTTTCAAGAACCGTTCGAGGCGCCGTCGATCGTCACTTTCTCGGTACGCTCTCTCTCTCTCCTCCCTCCGCCCCCCTCTAATCTAGGGTTCCCTCCTTTGATTCTGCCCTCTTTTGTTAAATTAGGGTTAGGGTTTGGGAGCTGATGGCGATTGTGAAGTCCACTAGCGGTAGGGTCTCGAGATTCGACGGCGACGACTCGCCGGAGATGATCTCCGCCGATGAGTCCGACGATGAGGAGGAGGTCTCGGATTCTTCGGATTTGGGCATGGAATCGGATCCTTCGGATGCGGATTCGGGCATGGAGTCCGATGAATTCGATCTATCTGAACTTGGTGAGGCTAATTCAGAGCTATGTCAAGTCGGTAACCAGAGCTTTTCTGTTCCTTTTGAGATTTTTGATCTCCCTGATCTAAGTTCTGTTCTTTCGTTGGAAACTTGGAATGAGTGTTTAACTGAGGAGGAGAGGTTTGGCCTATCGGCTTTCTTACCCGATATGGACCAAGAAACTCTAGCCCGAACCCTAACGGAGCTTTTTGCTGGTAAAAATTTCCACTTTGGGAGTCCTATTCATGATTTGTTTAGTAAATTGAAGGGTGGGATGTTGGATCCGAGAGTGGTGCTTTATCGTAGAGGTTTGAGTTTCTTTCGAAAGAGAGAGCATTACCATTCGCTGAGAAAGTATCAGAATTCGATGGTGGGGGGTATTTTTAAGATTCAGGATGCTTGGAGGAACTGTTCGGGGTACGGGATTGAGGAAAGATTGCGGCTTTTGAACATTTTCAGAAGCCAGAGGAGTTTGGTTTTTGAAAGGAATGGGGATGTTGGGTCAGAGACTGATTCGGACAATTCGGAGGAGGCTTTGTTGGATAAAAGGCTTAAGATGACTTCAGAGCCAATGAGGTTTGGGAAAGAAAATTCGAAGGGCATTCTGAAGGTTGCTCCTACAAAAGCTTCTGTCAAAATGGAGTATATGGGTGTTGAGGGTCAGTACCCTTTGCCTGGCAAGCATGATTTCAAGAAGAAAGATAAGACTTCCAAGGGGCTTCTGGGTTTTCCTCGAAGGGGTCAAGTGGACAGGTTTGATTTAGGAGGCAGTCGAAAGGCTTGGAATCAGATGAGAAATGGCGAAGATGAGACCGAGGAAGAAGAAGAGGATGCTTTCGAGGAGCACTCTCAGGCATTGAATGCTAGGGCTAGATTGCCGAAATCAGGAAACAGGGAGCTATTGAAACAAAACGCCAGGGTTATGGAACATCAGTTTGGTGATGTACAAATCAAGGGCAATGTTGGGCTGCCACAATATAGCAATAAGGGTAGGATTGCCAATCAAGGGGTCACCATAGCTGCCTATAACCCTCATTCCCTCGAAACTATGAGCAACGCCAAGTATCCTGCCAAAGATTGGATGTATCCTGTTAAAAATCGGGCTCAGCATCAAGTTAAAGACGTCATTCCCTTGGGGCGACAAGTTAAAGCTCAGGAGTCCATGATTAAAAACAAGAAATGGAAACCTGATGAAAGTGACTCGTACGTCAAGACAATACAGGGAAACTTCAAAGCCAAATCTGCTTATAATGGTGGGATTGCGAAAGAGTACTCTTTGGGTGGTACTATGTTCAGCCAGAGTGATGAGACAGAATCTGATTCCTCTGAGAAGCTTGAGGAAGATGGAGAATTAAGTCCATACCTCAACAAATTTGGGTATTCAACTGGTGCCAGCAAGAGGGCAGCATATGATTCTAAGAAGAGTGGGAAAATTACTAAGGTAGATATTTCCCAAGGAAAGCATATTTACACACTATATAATAGTCCCCATCCATATTACTTCCTCTTCCCTACAGTCGTAGGCCTTTCCCTTAATCTTTCCTAACCAACTAATTCGAATCAACGGCCGATCTCACTCTATCCATCAAATCCAACGGTCACAATTATGCATCCCCGTTACGATCCATGACACGCTACCGAACTCGTCTCGGTTTCGGTGATGGTGTCGCCGTCTCCCTCCCTCTCTCTTCTCTCTCTCCTCTCTCCTCTTCTCCAAACGCCTTCGTTCTCTTTCTCTCTCCTCCCCTTTCTTCCCATATCCTCCCCAACTTTTACTTATTTACACATTGCCCCTTCCCTCCTCCCCCTTTTTATCTCCACCAACAATTCTCCACGTCACCATCTTCTTCCTCCTCCCCTCTCTCTTTCTCTCTCCTCTCTCTATTTAACCACTTTCTCTCTCCTAGGGTTTCAAGAACCGTTCGAAGGCGCCGTCGATCGTCACTTTCTCGGTACGCTCTCTCTCTCTCCTCCCTCCGCCCCCCCCTCTAATCTAGGGTTTCCTCCTTTGATTCTGCCTTCTTTTGTTAAATTAGGGTTAGGGTTTGGGAGCTGATGGCGATTGTGAAGTCCACTAGCGGTAGGGTCTCGAGATTCGACGGCGACGACTCGCCGGAGATGATCTCCGCCGATGAGTCCGACGATGAGGAGGAGGTCTCGGATTCTTCGGATTTGGGCATGGAATCGGATCCTTCGGATGCGGATTCGGGCATGGAGTCCGATGAATTCGATCTATCTGAACTTGGTGAGGCTAATTCAGAGCTATGTCAAGTCGGTAACCAGAGCTTTTCTGTTCCTTTTGAGATTTTTGATCTCCTGATCTAAGTTCTGTTCTTTCGTTGGAAACTTGGAATGAGTGTTTAACTGAGGAGGAGAGGTTTGGCCTATCGGCTTTCTTACCCGATATGGACCAAGAAACTCTAGCCGAACCCTAACGGAGCTTTTGCTGGTAAAATTTCCACTTTGGGAGTCCTATTCATGATTTGTTTAGTAAATTGAAGGGTGGGATGTTGGATCCGAGAGTGGTGCTTTATCGTAGAGGTTTGAGTTTCTTTCGAAAGAGAGCATTACCATTCGCTGAGAAAGTATCAGAATTCGATGGTGGGGGTATTTTTAAGATTCAGGATGCTTGGAGGAACTGTTCGGGGTACGGGATTGAGGAAAGATTGCGGCTTTTGAACATTTTCAGAAGCCAGAGGAGTTTGGTTTTTGAAAGGAATGGGGATGTTGGGTCAGAGACTGATTCGGACAATTCGGAGGAGGCTTTGTTGGATAAAAGGCTTAAGATGACTTCAGAGCCAATGAGGTTTGGGAAAGAAAATTCAAAGGGCATTCTGAAGGTTGCTCCTACAAAAGCTTCTGTCAAAATGGAGTATATGGGTGTTGAGGGTCAGTACCCTTTGCCTGGCAAGCATGATTTCAAGAAGAAAGATAAGACTTCCAAGGGGCTTCTGGGTTTTCCTCGAAGGGGTCAAGTGGACAGGTTTGATTTAGGAGGCAGTCGAAAGGCTTGGAATCAGATGAGAAATGGCGAAGATGAGACCGAGGAAGAAGAAGAGGATGCTTTCGAGGAGCACTCTCAGGCATTGAATGCTAGGGCTAGATTGCGAAATCAGGAAACAGGGAGCTATTGAAACAAAGCGCCAGGGTTATGGAACATCGGTTTGGTGATGTACAAATCAAGGGCAATGTTGGGCTGCCACAATATAGCAATAAGGGTAGGATTGCCAATCAAGGGGTCACCATAGCTGCCTATAACCCTCATTCCCTCGAAACTATGAGCAGCAAGTATCCTGCCAAAGATTGGATGTATCCTGTTAAAAATCGGGCTCAGCATCAAGTTAAAGACGTCATTCCCTTGGGGCGACAAGTTAAAGCTCAGGAGTCCATGATTAAAAACAAGAAATGGAAACCTGATGAAAGTGACTCGTACGTCAAGACAATACAGGGAAACTTCAAAGCCAAATCTGCTTATAATGGTGGGATTGCGAAAGAGTACTCTTTGGGTGGTACTATGTTCAGCCAGAGTGATGAGACAGAATCTGATTCCTCTGAGAAGCTTGAGGAAGATGGAGAATTAAGTCCCTACCTCAACAAATTTGGGTATTCAACTGGTGCCAGCAAGAGGGCAGCATCTGATTCTAAGAAGAGCGGGAAAATTACAAAGGTAGATATTTCCCAAGGAAAGCATAAAAGTAAAACAGCTGATCCCAATTATGTGGAAGATGTTGTGTTGGTTAAGAAGACTCAGGCACCACATCCTATTGGAAAGTTGCAGAAGCCATGGCAGAAGTCATATACAACAGATAAAAGGAGGAAAGGTGCTGTTGCTCTGGACCATTCTTCAGAGTCAGCTTATGTGCGTGATTATGGACGTGGCATATTGGATGAAAATGCAGAGTATCCTGGTCGAACCTCTCCTTGTCCTGACGGCCAGATGGTGATGATGACTGATGCTCATACTACTAGGGCCAATCACTATGGCGGACCAATTATGCCCTTGTTAGGATGCAATTCTGTGACTAAGAAACGAAAAGGAATGCTGATGTTAATAATGAAGATGAGACTGAGGAAGAAGAAGAGGATGCTTTCGAGGAGCACTCTCAGGCATTGAATGCTAGGGCTAGATTGCCGAAATCAGGAAACAGGGAGCTATTGAAACAAAACGCCAGGGTTATGGAACATCGGTTTGGTGATGTACAAATCAAGGGCAATGTTGGGCTGCCACAATATAGCAATAAGGGTAGGATTGCCAATCAAGGGGTCACCATAGCTGCCTATAACCCTCATTCCCTCGAAACTATGAGCAGCGCCAAGTATCCTGCCAAAGATTGGATGTATCCTGTTAAAAATCGGGCTCAGCATCAAGTTAAAGACGTCATTCCCTTGGGGCGACAAGTTAAAGCTCAGGAGTCCATGATTAAAAACAAGAAATGGAAACCTGATGAAAGTGACTCGTACGTCAAGACAATACAGGGAAACTTCAAAGCCAAATCTGCTTATAATGGTGGGATTGCGAAAGAGTACTCTTTGGGTGGTACTATGTTCAGCCAGAGTGATGAGACAGAATCTGATTCCTCTGAGAAGCTTGAGGAAGATGGAGAATTAAGTCCATACCTCAACAAATTTGGGTATTCAACTGGTGCCAGCAAGAGGGCAGCATATGATTCTAAGAAGAGTGGGAAAATTACTAAGGTAGATATTTCCCAAGGAAAGCATAAAAGTAAAACAGCTGATCCCAATTATGTGGAAGATGTTGTGTTGGTTAAGAAGACTCAGGCACCACATTCTATTGGAAAGTTGCAGAAGCCATGGCAGAAGTCATATACAACAGATAAAAGGAGGAAAGGTGCTGTTGCTCTGGACCATTCTTCAGAGTCAGCTTATGTGCGTGATTATGGACGTGGCATATTGGATGAAAATGCAGAGTATCCTGGTCGAACCTCTCCTTGTCCTGACGGCCAGATGGTGATGATGACTGATGCTCATACTACTAGGGCCAATCACTATGGCGGACCAATTATGCCCTTGTTAGGATGCAATTCTGTGACTAAGAAACGAAAAGGGAATGCTGATGTTAATAATGAAGATGAGACTGAGGAATCTTCTTGCCCACAATCTAGTCCTATGCTGATTGATGAGTCAAATTCCATTAAGAAGAAGGGAAAAAAGAAAACAGATGCTGTAACTGTTCCATCTGTGGCAACTCCAGATAAAATGATACCAGAAGTAGAAACAGCTGACGTCGAACTGAAGCTAAAGCCTCAGAAGAAGCCATTCACACTGATCACTCCCTCTAAACACACTGGCTTTTCGTTCTCCATTATACATCTTCTTTCAGCTATCCGGAAGGTGATGACTACTCCTACTGTAGAAGATACTGCAGATATTGGCAATAATCTTGGTAAGGGTGATGTCAAACTAAAACCAAAAAGCGAAGAGAATGAAGCACTGCAGCCGATCAATAACACAGACTTGCCTAACTCTCTTGAGAACTTGGATGTCAATGCTCCAGAGTCTGCAGCGCATAACAATATACCTTCTCTTACACTTCAAGAGATTGTTAATCGAGTCAGATCAAACCCAGGAGATCCTTGCATTCTCGAAACACAGGAACCTCTTCAGGATTTGGTCAGAGGCGTGCTGAAGATATTTTCATCGAGGACAGCACCACTAGGAGCAAAGGCTTGGAAGGCACTTGTTTCATATAAGAAATCAAATAAAAGTTGGTCCTGGGTGGGTCCTATTTCTTCTAGCTCATCTGATAATGATACTATTGAAGAGGAAACTTCTCCTGAAGCATGGGGTCTTCCCCATAAAACTCTTGTGAAGCTGGTCGATTCCTTTGCCAATTGGCTAAAGAGTGGCCAGGAGACCCTTAAGCAAATAGGAAGCCTTCCCCCACCACCTGCAGCAATGTTTCTCCAGTTGGATGAGAAGGAAAGGTTCAGAGACCTAAGAGCGCAGAAGAGTCTTAACACTATTAACCCAAGCTCTGAAGAAGTGCGGGAATATTTTCGTAAAGAGGAACTACTGAGGTACTTAATTCCTGACAGGGCCTTTTCCTATACTGCTGCTGATGGAAAAAATCTATTGTTGCTCCACTGAGAAGGGGAGGTGGTAAGCCAACATCAAAGGCTCGAGACCATTTTATGCTTAAAACTGATCGTCCACCACATGTCACTATTCTTTGTCTTGTGAGAGATGCAGCTGCGAGGCTGCCCGGCAGTATTGGAACCAGAGCAGATGTTTGTACTCTGATAAGGGATTCTCAGTACATTGTTGAAGAGGTTTCGGACGAAAAAGTTAACCAAGTTGTTAGTGGAGCTCTAGACAGATTGCATTATGAGCGTGATCCTTGTGTACGGTTTGATTCAGATAGAAAATTGTGGGTTTATAGGCATAGGGACAGGGAGGAGGAAGATTTTGAGGATGATGGTACCTCATCCACAAAGAAATGGAAGAGGCCTAGGAAAGATGCTGCAGATCAGCCCGAGACTGGAGCAGGAAATGATGCAAGCTGTCCTGCTATTGAAGATACAGTTCCAGATGGTTCTGGTGGATATGATTTGAATCCTGATCTTAATGCTGATACATCATCTGTCCAAGTAGTGACAGAAAGTATACCTGTCTGTAATGATTTCAGACCGAACCTGGAGAATATTCAGCCATATGTTGACCCATCATCAGGTGGCGGGGGTCAAGGTGATGCCATGAGTTGGCAGCCTCTTGAGTTAAATCCCTTGGGTGGAAACACAATGGTCTGTCAACAAAACTCCACAAATGAAGATTATCAGGATGAAGCCTTCAGCAGAGAAAGGGCAGTTGGACTCTTGAGTGCCAGCTTATTGTGAATACTGGGTTTGCTACACCATTTCCGACATGTTTATACTGCAGGATTGACCAAGGTAATCTTTGAAATTGATTAATGTAACTGTCTCAACTTTCTTGATTGTATTTCTAGCCTGTGCATGCCAAATTTGAAATTTTATTGATTCAGTTACGTGGTTATTGAAGTTATCGCTTTATTTATTATTATTTCTGACTAGACAAACGTCGTCGAGCGATTTAAGGGCATATTTCCTGAATTGTCTTCCCTAATATTTCCTTCATGTTGGATTTCGCTGCAATTAACTTATTGATCTAACATGTTTTTAACCATTCTTAGTAACTTAGTATATCGGTAAGTGGTATGATGTGATGACGGATGGATGTAGTTGTTAATGCAGTTTATAGCTTTTTGAAGATTTCAAAATGAAATGCTGCAACTACTGTATGGTTAGACATCTTTTTGTCTAGTCTCGATATGCCTACCTTTCAGTTTTTTCTGGTATATATGTTAATGCTTATCATAGTTGGTAATCTTCTAGAACTAGGGACGCCACAAAGCAATATGAATTGATAAAAGGTTCACTAACTTGATAGAGGAGATGGGGCCCTAATAGAGTTGATTTGAGAGAGAGGTTCATCCAGCCATTTAACAAACATCAGTATTGTATTATGTGTAGGGACTTATTGGGTATGTCATGCTTCTATGCACTTGTCTGTTTTGCAATGATGAACTTTGTAGTTTATACACCCGAATAAGCTCATACGGGTAACTGTATGAATGTGTTAGATTTATGATCAAGCTTTAGGAATATTTCTTTCTCTAAAGCACAACTGCTGGTAATCTATTACTATTATTTAAGAAAACCAGGCTTTTGGTTCAACTTTTTGGTTATACCCTTTATGAAGTCGCAGATTGAAGAAAATCCAGCAAGGTCCTTATAACTTAAGCTGCATAACACATATATACAAGGGGTGAAGTTGGAAAATTCAGAAACCTAAAAACTAAATATCAGTTTGCATAACTCCCCACGTTATAGATCCTACAACCAATTATATCTCTCTACCTTCCCTTGCTTTCTCCACCATCTCGGTTATCCTGGCCCTCCACCTTCATCTGCCATGCATCCGGCTCCGTCTCGGTTCTCCTGACCACAACAAGATGTAATTCAATTTTGATTTCAGGAATTTTAGGTAAAATTTTCTTTGAACTTTTCATGAGGTTATTTAGATGAGTATTTGAGGGGGTTTTATCACAAGAATTGAGAAAGGGCTTATTGCAGATACTTTACGTGGCTGTAATGATTTCAGACCGAACTTGGAGAATATTCAGCCATATATTGACCCATCATCAGGTGGCGGGGGTCAAGGTGATGCCATGAGTTGGCAGCCTCTTGAGTTAAATCCCTTGGGTGGAAACACAATGGTCTGTCAACAAAACTCCACAAATGAAGATTATCAGGATGAAGCCTTCAGCAGAGAAAGGGCAGTTGGACTCTTGAGTGCCAGCTTATTGTGAATACTGGGTTTGCTACACCATTTCCGACATGTTTATACTGCAGGATTGACCAAGGTAATCTTTGAAATTGATTAATGTAACTGTCTCAACTTTCTTGATTGTATTTCTAGCCTGTGCATGCCAAATTTGAAATTTTATTGATTCAGTTACGTGGTTATTGAAGTTATCGCTTTATTTATTATTATTTCTGACTAGACAAACGTCGTCGAGCGATTTAAGGGCATATTTCCTGAATTGTCTTCCCTAATATTTCCTTCATGTTGGATTTCCGCTGCAATTAACTTATTGACGAACATGTTTTTAACCATTCTTAGTAACTTAGTATATCGGTAAGTGGTATGATGTGATGACGGATGGATGTAGTTGTTAATGCAGTTTATAGCTTTTTGAAGATTTCAAAATGAAATGCTGCAACTACTGTATGGTTAGACATCTTTTTGTCTAGTCTCGATATGCCTACCTTTCAGTTTTTTCTGGTATATATGTTAATGCTTATCATAGTTGGTAATCTTCTAGAACTAGGGACGCCACAAAGCAATATGAATTGATAAAAAGGTTCACTAACTTGATAGAGGAGATGGGGCCCTAATAGAGTTGATTTGAGAGAGAGGTTCATCCAGCCATTTAACAAACATCAGTATTGTATTATGTGTAGGGACTTATTGGGTATGTCATGCTTCTATGCACTTGTCTGTTTTGCAATGATGAACTTTGTAGTTTATACACCCGAATAAGCTCGCACGGGTAACTGTATGAATGTGTTAGATTTATGATCAAGCTTTAGGGAATATTTCTTTCTCTAAAGCACAACTGCTGGTAATCTATTACTATTATTTAAGAAAACCAGGCTTTTGGTTCAACTTTTTGGTTATACCCTTTGCGAGTCGCAGATTGAAGAAAATCCTGCAAGGTCCTTATAACTTAAGCTGCATAACACATAAATACAAGGGGTGAAGTTGGAAAATTCAGAAACCTAAAAACTAAATATCAGTTTGCATAACTCCCCACGTTATAGATCCTACAACCAATTATATCTCTCTACCTGCCCTTGCTTTCTCCACCATCTCGGTTATCCTGGCCCTCCACCTTCATCTGCCATGCATCCGGCTCCGTCTCGGTTCTCCTGACCACAACAAGATGTAATTCAATTTTGATTGCAGGAATTTTAGGTAAAATTTTCTTTGAACTTTTCATGAGGTTATTTAGATGAGTATTTGAGGGGGTTTTATCACAAGAATTGAGAAAGGGCTTATTGCAGATACTTTACGTGGCTGTAATTGTATTCTTATTTTAAGCACTTGGTTCAAAATGTCACCGAACTAGGCCTTTCACAATCTAGGCATTTAGAATATATGCAGTGCTTAATCTATGCATTTAAACCTATATTCTAAGGTATTTCTAATTTCAGATACTTCAACTCGCTGCAATTCTGGGGATGTTGATGCTCAATCTTGATCACATGAAATTAAAATTTATGTTGTTTTGTGTTTGCACAATGATATCATCTGCATGAGTTTTTTGTTATGCTCCATGAATTGTGGAATTTTCAGAAGGCAAGAAGTAGCGGGGTTCAACATAATGTTTAGAAGTTTTAAGTGAAATTTGAAAAGTTAAGTGAATATAATAGTATAATTAATATATAAATGGATGATATTTTTATTTTATACTGTGCACATTCTTGATATACTTAGACAATATTTGTCTGCAGTAATTTTCTAACTTCATAATTGTTTGCTTTGTCCATCCAAACAAGTATATTAAA